>FMBT01000656.1:0-28176 GCA_900095095.1 Fragilariopsis cylindrus CCMP1102
GCATCTATATCAAATTCAATTGGTGATGACGGTCTTGTATAATTGGAGTATACTACAGGTGAAGCTGCAGATGGAGCTACCGCTGTCTCGACTGTTGCTGGTGATGCCGCAGTCACTGATGCCACCGCCGGTGAAGATGGAGCTGTATTATTTAATTTAATCAAGAGAGACGTCAGAGTCTCTACCAAATTCTCTGCCGAAACTTCAAGAGCAGAGGCTAAGTCAACCTTCAATTCTTCTTGTTCTAAACATAGAAACTTACTTGGAGAACTTTCATGATCATTACCTGTAACAGTATCAGTAGGAGGAACCACCTTCCTCCTTGGAGTGGAACTGGAAGTCAAGAAGATGATACAGACACTGCACAGGCCGGTGATAGTAATGATGGTGGTGATAATAATAATTGTCGTGAAGCACCTGGAGGGGGTGCAGCAGTTGCCGGTGGAGACTTTCTGTTATTTCTAGCTGGTCGTCCTCTTTTTTTGTTACTTTCACTCTGTGAAACTGCAGTCGCCGTCACCCCACCTTGTCTGCGTCCTTTTCCTTTTTTTCTAATTCCACTCATTGTGAGAGATCAAGATATCGGTCGTAGATATTGAAAAAATGAATGAAATCAATCAATTCAATCAAAAGCCAGTCCACCCCACTCTCTTGTCTTAGTCCTTGTCTCTTATGCACCTCTCTTGGTATTCGATTAAGAGAAAAAAACGCGTTTCGCTGTGTCTCCACCCGTCCGTCGTCTCCGTGTGATGGGTTTCGTAATCAACTTGTATGTGCACTTTACTGTAACTAGAAGCGATTCGAATGGATGGTCTCTTATGATCCCCCCTCTTGTCTTAGTCACTTGGCTGTTGTCTTATGCACCTCTCTTGTATTCGATTAAGAGAAGAAAAACGCGTTTCGCTTGTATCTTGCACCAACAGAGCGTACGTACACTCCGTTCGACGTAATCAAACTTGTATGTGCACTTTACTGTAACTAGAAGCGATTCGCAGTGGATGGTCTCTTATGATACCCCCCCTTGTCTTAGTCACTTGGCTGTTGTCTTATGCACTCTCTTTGTATTCGATTAAGAGAAGAAAAAACGCGTTTCACTTGTATCTTGCACCAACAGAGCGTACGTACACTCCGATTCGACGTAATCAACTTGTATGTGCACTTTACTGTAACTAGAAGCGATTCGCAGTGGATGGTCTCTTATGATACCCCCCCCTCTTGTCTTAGTCAGTTGGCTGTTGTCTTAGTCACTTGGCTCTTAGTATATACCTTAAGAGAAGAAAAAACGCGTTTGCTTTCAAGAGAATTTTGTTGTGTGTCGTTGTTGACAACTACATCGACGAAGACGTGTACTTTGTTACTTCGACGTTATTGTCAACAACGACACGAAACAAAATAGGCAAAATTTTGAGTCGCGAGTGTCCCACAAAATATCACCTTGAGCTGGAACGCGCCTGTTCCTAATTGAACTTGAATCAATTCTCCTATTCAATCACATTTCTTTGAATCTTTGTTTGCAACTAGAGAATCCTTCATGTATTTGTCTAAGAATTAGAGTTAGATTGTCATCCTTCTCTCTCTCATTCTTTGTGCAGAAGTGTTTCATGTACAGTTGTTGATTTAAATCCCAGCTCCTCAGTGAGCAACTTAGAGATATACTTGTCCCTTAGTCTTGGTGACTGAGGATGTCCTTGTATTATTATAGTAGTGCCTTCTGGACTGTTATTGCATATCCATCTGGGATTGGATCTTTTCATAAATGCTCTACCAGTGCTTCTACAAATACATTACCTACATCACATCCTTTACAGATTAGATCCATTGCTGCTGAAATCACCCTTATCAACCGATGGACTGGTTTGCCTGTTCCACACACATCGCATCTGTTTCTGCTAGTGTGATAAGCTGCTCCATATCAAGGTCCTCCATTCATTGCGTTGCTGACCCTCTCAATTTTTTATTGTACCTCCTGTGAGTGGATCTTCCTTGTTGACACGCGCCCATACCCATGGTAGTAGTATGGTCATCCATTGATCTACTTTAATTGGGTCTCCAAACATACCTGTCTGGTTGCTTCCACTCTGATTCCTCTTCATTATGCTCACTTTCACTTCTTTCTAATTGCTCCACTGAATTGATTGGTAGATGGTATTGGAGGCCTTGTTCCCCTTGCCAAATTGGCTGGCGGTGGCTGGCAAAGCTTGAATACAAGTCCAGGGTCAAGTCTCAATTGGATAGATTGTTGAAGTCATTGGGTTGCCCTTTACTATGGTGTTCCAAACTACAACCATGTATAGCAACCTCAACAATGGAATCTGAGTACACAGCATTATCAATGGCTCTACAAGCAGCAATTCCGTATAGATTGAAGTTACATACAACTGCAATTAAAATGGATTTAAATTCACAACAACCAACCTTCAAAGCAACTGTTCATGAGCATAAAATGGGAGCTCTAAGACTTGCCCAACTAGAACCAGGTAGAAATACACCTCAATAAAATTACATGCACTAAAATACACTGTTTTTGTTCACGGTTAAAACCACAAGAGATTGAGACTGCCCATTGTGCAACACAAGACCAGAAAGCTGATTACCTTATCAAAAGCATTACATTAGGACCAATGATGTTTGAGGCATCTTGCCTATTATCAATGGGATAAATTAACATAATGTACAACCTAAACTCGACTTACCACAACTTTACCAATGCTTCAGTAGTAAAATTCTCTTCATAACACACACTCAACTTCCTTTGTTTTCTTTCTCAGTGATGCTATAAACCTCCCTCTAAAGCATGCATTTTTGCACTTAAAAAAATGTACAGGATGTATTACCAAACTGAACTGGTGTTGCAAGAGGGTTAGGATATGCTAACATGCATTGATCACTCCCAATCATTTGTGTTTCCCTCCTATTGTCAGCATTAATATTATATCTTCTATGTGTTTAGCTAACTACCATACTATGGTTTCATTCATTGTACAAGTTTGTGATCCCTAAATAATATCCACAATAATAAATCAAAGAGTACTACTAGCTAGAGGGAGATATATATAGTAAATACATTTATCTCTAGAGATTTAAAAAAAAATCACTGCACTGTATACGAAGAAGAAAATACGAAGACGCATCTTGATTATTGTTAACATAATATTTTCAACTAAACTTACAAATTTTTAATATTAATTAATTATAAAGACAATCCAAATATTATGATCGATCATCGTAGTACCACTCACTTCTACTTTTTAGATTCTTTCCTCCACTTCGGAATACGACTTGAGTTCACAACAAAATTGCGAACAAAACTGGACTTCAGTAGTACTCTTGGCCCATACAAAACGAGGGACTTACAAGCATCGGCACCTGGAATAACTCTGGCCAAAACGTCACCTTTACGCTGACGAACGAACGCAGACTGCTCTCTAATTTGTGTCTTAACGTAACTAGAAACAAGGAAAGTCTCCTTGAGAAGGAATTTCATACCGAAAGTTGCATTCGCAAAATACGAAGCGGCTCCTGATGGCATACCTTCTCTTTTTCGAAGAGCAAGCTGCTGTAGGCACTTTGCAATGTATTCCTCCCTCGTTATCAAAGACTTTTTCCGTGCTATCTGTCTTTCTACCTTTACTGTAGCAACTTTCTGGATCTCTAGCTCGGAATTTATCTTAGCTTGAGCAGCTTTCACTTCTTTGATTGCAGCTTTTTTCGACGCAAGTAAGATCTCATTTTCTATAATGCGCGATTGAAGCAGATCCTCGGTCTTCTTTTTCGCTTCAAGAATCTTTTCTTTTTCTTCCTGGGTTTTTCGGAGCTCATAAACAACGTCTTTTTCTGATGCCAGGATAGCATCCTTTTCAGCCTTCGTAGCTTTCAAGGTTTGAATAGTATTACGTTCTGATGTAAGTAGCATTTGCTTTTCAGCAATTAGCAACTCTAGCTCTTTAATTCTTGTCATCTCAGAATCAATTAGTTCGTGCTTTTGGACGATGGTTTGCTGAAGCGTTTTCTCCTTCATGCTTTCCAGTTCAATCAGTGCTTGCTTACGGGCGAGAGTGTAGTCGAGTTCTTTTATTTGATCCTCCTCAATATCGATAGCAGCCTTTCTCGACGCTCTGGTTCCTGCAAGTCTCGAAGCCTTCGTTACTTCTTCTTTTTCTAAGATTAGCTTCTTAGCGATGCTATTTTCCAACTGTATCGTAGCCTCCTGATTCAATTTTAGTTGCTTTTCTTTTTCTCTTCGTCCAACCTCAAGAGCCTCGACCTTCCTTTGTTGTGATTCCAAAAGCTCCTGCTTCATCGCATTACTTTTCTCGAGGACGTGGACCACAGCTTCATTATCTTTTATTAATCTCTTCTTTTCTTTGATCCTGGTCATGATCTCGTCGGTCAAAGACTTCTCGTGAGCTAGTCGGTGCTGTTGCTCTTCTGCAATTTCACCTTCAGCGGCTAACTTCTGCTCGATAGAAGATTCGAGCACCTCAATTTGTCTAGCTTGAGAATTACTAAAACTCTTTTGGATGTATAACTCGTCTCCAATCCCTTTCAATTTATCAGTGCTGGTTGTCTTTGCCAGCTCCAATTGGCGGAGCAAGGTTCTTGACTTCTGACGTTCTTGCTCAATTAGTTTTTGGCGTTCTTCCAGCATCATCTCATAATCGTGCAACTGGCTTTGCTTCGATTTCAGTTCCATTTCTGTATCATATACGATCTTGAATGCTTCTACCAGGGTCTTGTCGTTCTTCTCATACGTGTTTTGCCGTTCAAACAGCCACTTCGTCCGCTCCTCCTCCGAATTCGCCTCTGTTTCGCAGATAATGTTATAAGCTTCGACGAGCTGGCGTTCAGATTTGTTGTAGAGTTCTTGTCGTTCCATTAGACCCTTCGCATGCTTTCCATTCAACTTGCCTTCAGTCTCATCAACAAGCTCATATGTCTCTGTCATTTGGATGTCATTCTTTCGGTAGATTTCCTGACGCTCCACCAACCAACGCTCCTTCTGAAGCCTCGTAGTTTCTTCACTTTCATTGACAATATGATACGCCTCGGCTAAACACGAAGCATTCTTTTCGTGCAGTTCTTGTTTTTCCATCATCCATCGATGCTTGGAATCGAGAAGTTTTTCTTGAATGGTAGATAGTTTTTCACGCTCACCATTCAATGTCACATCAAGACAAGATGATTTATCATACTGATTTATTAGTTGTCCTTCAAAAATTGTGGATTTATCTCGTTCTGTACTTAGTTTTCTCTCAAGCACAGCAATCTGATTGCGTTCCTTTTTCAACTCTAACGAAGATTTCTTGAATTCCTCCTCCATCTCTTTTCCCAGCGTATTCCATTCATCACAGTTTGTTTTCAATTCTATTTCAAGAGCAAATGACCTGGCTCGTTCCTCTCTGAGTTCACCTTCAAGAAGACACGACTTGGTGAATTCTACCTTCAGATTTTCACCAAAAACAGAAGCCTTAGCACTCTCCTCTCCAAGTTCTCTTTCAAGGAGAACTATCTTTTCTTGATTCTCTTTAAGCTTTTTACCAAGAACCACCGTTCTTCCTTGTTTCTCTTTCAATTCTTCCTCAACAGACAATGATTTGCCATATAGTTCCTTCAATTCTCTCTCTAGGGCCGTCACTTTTCGATGCTTTCCACTCAGTTCGGTTTTCATACTTGCTGCCTCTTCTTCACTCTGTTCTAGCTTCTCTTCAATAGCAGAGGTGGATATGCACATTGATTGAATCTGACGACCAAGGAGTTCCAACATCGTCTGCTTTTCAGAGCCTTCTGGGAAGGACGAGATATAGTCCATGGGTGTACTATTGTATACATCTTTGGCAATGCATGCAGGTGGATAAGCCGCTATCAACAATTTAATGGTACCTTCCGATGTTCCTTTTTTACAGGCAAGATGTAAAGGAAACATTTTGTCATCGCCTAGATGCTGGATAGACTCGGGATTTGCGTCCACCAGTACATTGACCACAGCCTCCGATGCTCCTGAAGCACATGCACAATGAATAGGCAGATACCCCCATTGTCCTGCTGTTTTGACAGCTGCTTCGTGTACTTCAATAAGTGTCTTCACGGCTTCAACAGAAGGTTCGCTCCTGCAGACTTCGTGTAGGAGCACACTTTCATTAGCCCCCTCAGCCAAGAAGCCTGAGAATTCAGAAGCGAAGAAATCTGCAGGAGATAGAGTAGCTAAAGATGGACGGGATGTAACAGCAGCAATGAAAGCGTCCCAATCTTTAGTTTCGATATATTCAGCAACACTCTCGAGGATTGCGTCAAATTCAATACTTTGAGATGACGAAACTTGTCGATCGTCATCGAAGCCTTCTACATCTTCGTCACTTAGTCCAGCAACACTAACATCTTTCTCAATCCTTTCATCTTTCGTAGGGAAAACGTTTTCGTCTTTTTCAGCATCCGAGGCAACACCGTTTTTGTCGCTGCTGATGCAGAAGAGAGTTGTATCTTTTTCATCTTCTTCGTCGAATCCTGTGAAGACATTTTTTTTCTACCTTGTCTTGTCGCATGTTGCATCGAGTACGATTTCCTTCTCATCCTCTTCTTCAAATCCTGGAACGCATTCTTTACCACTCTTGACTTCGTTTTCATTCCTTTCTTCCGTTTCGAAGTTGTATCAAACGACCAAGTAGCATCTGCAACTGGTAGTGATGGGTGATCATTGTTGTCAGGTTCTTGCTTCGTTTCATCGTCGTCACCTTTGATAGTAGTTGCTTCCACTGAAGCTACTTCCGACATAATCTTCGAGTCGGATTCCATTGAAATATCTTCCTGATGCGATTGTATAGTTTCGCACTCATCATCATCATCAGTCTTATCGGTGACGTTGTTTTCTTCCTTCGAATTTTCATCAAGATCAATCTCGGATTTTTCTACTGTACCATTATCAATGGATTTTGACTCGCTGCTAGAACCTGCCTCACTATTGATATCATTTTCCTCCTCTAGAGTAGGTTCGGGATCCACCTGTATGGTATCAGGATTTTTACTATAGTCGAAAGATGCAGGCTGCTGCTTTGTTTCCAATTCTTCATCGTCGATTTGTTCCTCATCATCGTCATCCGAGCTAGTAGCGAAAGAGTTAGATGTCCCATACTCAACTTCAATTCCTCCCAATTCTTCTAACTCGGTTTCAGTTGTTGTCATCAGAATAGGATCGGATTTTTCCTCACCTTCCCTTCAACCTCTCCTTCATCAATTGCCGTATCCAGTGCCATGAGAATTGCATCCTCTTCGAGAACTGTCTCAAACTCTGCCTCGATAATGATTTCTTCTTCATTGTCTCTCATTCCATAACGATTTTCACACACAGCAGGGATATCCTCACGAGATTCTGCTGGATCTTCTTGCTCTTCGTTTCTCAATGCAAGTAATTTGTCCTTGATTGCCGATGATTGTTTTTGTTTCTGAATATCAAGAGGAACAGTATTTTCTTCTTCTTGTTTCGATAATCCGGCACTTTCTAAGTCCACCCCCCCGACGTTGGCTCGAATCATCTCGACTCGATCTAATTCGACCATGATAAATGCCGATAGACTAGTATGATTTTTATTGATATTGTTTATTGATATTGTTTATTGTTATTGTTATTGGTATTGCAACGCTGTACGATATATTGATTTGTTTTCATAGAGAGAGATGTCGATACCAACCTATCAGCGCTAATTATGTGTGTACTACTCAGGTGTCTTAGTCGGTTATCTGCTTGAACGATGTACTGTACACACTTAGTGTCGCCAAATGTGTTTCAATGTCAAGGTATGTGAAGGAAAAAGTAGCGATGCTTGACACAATGGCTTGTTTGTGGTGTTTGATTCACATATCGTAATATTTTCACCATCGCGCCTATCGCTCGCCTAACTTGAAGCATGCCAAGCAAAATCGCTAAAAGTTAGTCTTTGTTAGTGATGGCGCGTGTGAATTAAAAACAAAGCATCAATCTTATGTTAAAATATCGTCTCCCCCAAATCATCTCTTTCCCCCAGAAATCTGACTTTGAAATATATATTCAGTCGTGTGGGGGATATTGTAGCTGATGCGATGCGAAAGGGCTGACCCATCTCGTGCTTGTTATCACAATGAATTAACGCATTGGGCGGTCGTGTTGTGTGTTTCATTTTTTTGACATAATATTACATACTCCACTAAGATACTCGACGAAAATTGATACAACTACGATACGCCAGATACAGTACAAGACCACACAGAACACAAAGTAGACGTTACCGTATCAAATTCAAGTTACATTGAACATTGTTGTCATCATTTACGAACATAACAACAACAATAAGCTAATTGGCTGGGTACTGTACCATTTAAAAAAAGAATCAACAAATAAATCGAAACGATCTCAATTATTGCCGCCGTAGTATGACTACAGTACATGCATCATGGCAAACGGTTTCGTCGGCTCCAACGGCTTCAACGGCATGGATCAAAAAGTCCGTCAAAGGAGATCGTCGCCTCATTGTCGAGAGAAGAATAATGGTGGTGTTAGCACTAATAATAGCAGTACGTTAGACCCAGTTGGTGCCTACCAATCAAAGAGTCGATACCGGAATGGTCGTGACGGAAGAAGCCGTGTTAAAGGCAGTAGTAGTAGTAGAAGATCGTCACTGTTCATCGGTATATCTGTTGTAATCATTGGGATAATTCTATCACTGGTTGTTATAGCCGCGGTGGCACGCCACCTTTCATCCTCATCCACATCCTCATCCTCATTAGGAGGAGGAAAGTGTACTGAGAACCACCACATTAATGGTATATCAGGAAATCTTTATACATGGTGCTATAAAAACAAAATAGATAATAATAATCAAGGTAGGATACTAACCGATGAAAAATCAGGTTCTACTACTAAAAGTTTGGGAGTCGAGAGGGTTATTCGTGACAAGTCCGGCAATGATGTTTCGGGCGAACCAAAAAAAATACTAGCTGCCATCGATGCTCACGAGTATCTTCATGGTGGCATTGTCAATGAAGATCAAGATGAGGTATGTTATGCTGACTTGACAAGATTAGGATATATTGCACCGGGTGATCATCAAGGATATAGTCAACCCGTGATCGGCCCTGTCACTACGACGACGTATTAACAACGAGACCCAAAAGAGGCTACAATGATGAGATTGATTTTACCTTTTTCCGAGATGCTGACGAGATAAAATTTACAGATAAAATTAGGTGTATGCTTGAGTGCGTTGATCGCGTATTGGTCGGTCGTGATAAGGGACCTTCTAATAACGAAAACAGTCTTCGAGAAAAGAAAGAATACCCAATTGAAAGGAGTATGGAGGAGCTCCAACCAAAAGACAAGGTCGCTGTCGACGACGTCATGCTAATCGAGGCTGCCAAGGCGGGGATGCTCCTCGTTGCGGAAAAGTTGATAGTCAAACACGGTCTTGATCCTCTCTATAGACCGGTACAGAATGAACCGGGTAGTAGTAGAAGTCTCAATGCCATACAGGAGGCTATTCGAGGTGGGTACGCTGAGATTGTGAAGGTGTTGACTAACGGAGATAATTCCATGATTATTGATGAGTACGATCGATCCGTGAAGATTACGTCAAGATGAAGGGTTCACCGATCCGTCCTTATGATGCAAGGAACGTCCTCGGTATTGAAGTAGTTGAAGAAAGCGCCAGTAGTCAGCAACGGGGAAAGCATAGAGATAGCCACCACGGCAACAAGAGTGGCAAAAGATCAGGATGGAGTGAAACTTCTGTGACTTCGTTTGATCACGACCGCTGTGATTTTGATGTTATCGACGGGGAGTTGTCAGCGGAAGTTTTCTACAGGGATTACTTTATTACTGGTCGTCCAGTAGCCATGAGAGGACAAGCTGACGAGATGGAACTTGATATGTTCTCTAAGAATAGTTGGGAGAAGTTAGACAAATTCAATCCAAATGAATTATTTGAAGTAGGTCCCACGGCATACCCTCCTTTAAGCGAGCAAGAGCTATGTAGTGAGGACATGTCCATTATTGATATGGAAAAGGGAGCTGTTTGTGAGGAGATGCCAGAAAAAAAGATGATCCACGCCCTCCACCCCCATCAATCGGATCTTGAAGAGCTTTACCCGGATTACGATGGTGATATTCTTGATCCGAGAGGTGGATTCCGTACCATCAAGAATTGGTTCCCGCTCGTCGAAAATAGAGATGATCTTACTTGGCAAGTCTTCTTTGGTGGCGACGCATCTGGCGCTACCTACCACTGGCATGAGGCTGCCTTTAACATCCTGTACGTTGGAACAAAACAGTGGAAGATTGGTCCACCATTATATAAAGGAATTACTGGTATGTCGGCGGAGAAAGTGTCAGAAGTACTGGACGAGAAGATGTCTTTAACGTGCGTCCAAAAATCCGGAGATATGCTTTACATACCCAATTACTGGGGTCATAGTACGTTAAACCACGGGTTTACCATCGGTGCGGCTGCCATTGTTGAAGACTACTACCAGCAGGGAGGTAGCACTCTTAGAGGAGAATCTAATTCGAATGATGATGATGACGAATCTGATTCCGAAGATGAAGCTGTGCAGCAACAACATGCGCATGGCGACGATGATGAGGAGGAGATCCCTTTCTTATTTGTACACATCAACAAAACCGGAGGTACAAGCCTCATCCGCATGTTTGAAGAGCGGTGTGATGAAGAGTATTACGGAGGTGAATGGTGGGACGAAAACGAAGATTTCCATCGTGCCTTTCACGCAACGGCACATGCATATATAGATCATTACGGAAGAAAGACTTGGAACGATGCATATACATTCGCTGTGGTTAGACACCCTCTTGCTAGACAAGTGTCCAACTTCTTCTTCCTTCTAGTAGCTGTCAAGAAAATGCCGATAAGTGTGAGGAGAGACTGATTCCAACGCTCGACCTTGATTCAATGTCCGATGAAGAAAAGATGGACGCCTTCCATGAATGGATCCTCGACGTATACAAGACTTTCCCGCCTAACACCGCTAGTCATTATAGGTTTGGTGCAGCCGGACACGGGAATGAAGTGTACGATACCTTTAGCAGTACACAGACCAGTTGGCTTGTAGATCCTGAGGGTGAGATGGTCGTAAAGGAAATTTTTTATCTTGAAGATCTCAGCAAGGATATAACAAAGCTTGCCGAGCATATTCCATGTCTCAAGAGTGGTCCACTCGAAATGGACCACAGCAACAAAACACCTAATTACCCTAATTATATGCTATTTGCAAAGAACGAACAGACAAGAAGCATCATCAACGAGGTTTTTGCAGATGATTTCAAAAATTTAGAGTATTCACCACTATAAATAAAAATGTAATGAATCTATTCATTGTACAGCTCTAGAGTCAACACTGCTACTGCAGATATCCTACACCATGATGGTGGTAGATAACACAATTAGAAAATAGCAATAAATGTAAAATAAATAAAATACTACTAGCTTGTGAAGACGATATATATTCACATTTTTGCAAGAAAGGCAAGAAAATCGCTGTTGATAGAAAGAAATGGTAAAGGTGTAGATACGTCGAGACAAATCTAAATGAAAATTGATTGCATAAACAACATGTTCAGTTTATCTGTAGAAAAATTCGAGAAAAGCTTCGCACTCGCCACAACAAAATATGGATGGATCCATGGTGGGCGGATATGTGATGTGTGCATGATGAATGAGATTAATTATTGCACGGGACTTATTTTCGAATTTGATCACAACTTCAAACTTGCTGTACAGTATTGTGATAATCAATCGTGGCCAGGCATCTCCAACAGAACGGAGTGCCCCTAAATCCAAGCATTTCTAGAATTTAGACTCAATATAATTATAATTTTCTATTGTTCCTATGAGCGAGTTTCTGCGTTCGAAAATTTACCCATAGAGTGGCATACTATCGAACTATAATAGGCATAATCACATAGGTATTTCATAGTTTGAAGGAAGGAAAGAAAACAAATGTTTCAATTTATCTTACAAGTTCTATACTGCATTTAAAAATTTAAGCCGCTTCCGCAGCAAAAAATAAAGTTTTCTCCTTTTCAGGTTCTTTCTCTACTGAGGACTCTTTCTCTGCCTTTGCCTCCGCCTGTAACTTTACAGACATAGCCTTGAGTCCATTTGGTCCGTCGGCTCGAGCGATGACTTCATCTGCAACCATCAAACCAGATCTTGTTGCACCCTCCATAGAGTCTAAATAATCTTGGTACGTGTAGGAACCGGCAAGGAAAAAATTAGAAATGGGTGTCGCTTGTTTCGGACGGAATTTGTCTTGTCCAGGAGCTTCTCGGTATAAACTTTGACCAAGTTTCACAACACTCGACCAGGTACAGTTGAGTTTGCTTGAGGACGGGAAGACCTTGTGGAGTTGTGCGATACAATCCTCTACCAATTGTTCTTGGGATCGTTTAGTGGCACGCGCATCGAAGACAGCCTGGATCAAACTTCCCTCTCCTTCCTTATAGTATTCCCCTGGACTTGTCACGGCGAGATCAGCGAAGCATGAAAATTCAGTGTCAGCACTATATAACAAGTTGTCGATACCACCACCTCGACCGTCACTTTGATCGCCCGAAATGTCCATCATACGAGCATCGTCGTTTAGTTCTGTCACCCAACCATCAAATCGAACTTGAACGGTAGCAATAGGAACAGTTTCTAACTCGTAAATTTTGTCAAACATGTCGTATTGACGAAAGCTCTTTGGTAATACCTTTTTGATACCGGGAACATCAAGGGCACAAATAACTGTATCGAATTCGTGATAAACATTCTTAGCGCCGATCTTGATACCACGCACACGAGTGGGTAAGCCCGTTTCGGGATCTAAATCATGAACTAATTCCCGACATGGACTGCTAAGATTAATTTTAACGTCGCGATCTTCGAGGTACTTAATGATGGGATCGTGTAAGCCCGTTTGGGGACTACCATCCAGCATCCTCAAGACGCTGGCTTCGGTCCGGATAGCGAAGAGCATAAAAATGGTCAACATAGCACGAGCACTAATAGTATCACAATCTAAAAATCCTAGAGCGTACGCGATAGGATCCCACATCCGATCTAAACTCCCTCGTTTACCACCTAACTGAGTGAACCATTCGGTAAAGGTAATA
This sequence comes from Fragilariopsis cylindrus CCMP1102, assembly GCA_900095095.1. Lineage (NCBI taxonomy): Eukaryota > Bacillariophyta > Bacillariophyceae > Bacillariales > Bacillariaceae > Fragilariopsis > Fragilariopsis cylindrus. Next base: position 13,133 of record FMBT01000656.1, read on the forward strand.
TCGTCTAATTCTCGGACCATATCCATTCCACCGTCGAAATCGACTAAGGCACGGACGATGGGAGATGTTCCCAAACGGACCGCGTTATGGAACTTATCTTCTATACCTAATTGTTCGGTGGCGGCGAATGCCGCGAGACCACTAATGGGAGCACCAATGGGGAATCGGAAATCGAGGGCACCTAATTTCCCTCCATCATTGACAAATGTATGTACATGGTCTTTGATACGTAAGTTCTTATCGAAACCACCCGTTCGTTTCATAATACCAAATAGATTGTAGTAACACCCGAAGAACACATGTAAACCCATTTCAATATGATTATCATCCTTGTCTTGCCATGAACTGACTTTACCTCCCACGAAGGGTCGTAATTCGAACATTTCAACTTGATGGCCCGCATCAGCTAAGTCCATTGCAGCGATCATTCCAGCTAATCCAGCACCGACGATTCCAATCTTGAGCTTTTCCTTATTAACAACTCCCGGTCCATTTTGAGCGCGAGCCATAAGATCTTCATTTAGAAAGGAATCGTTTCCTATTTGGGTCTTTGCACCGTCAGAGGTAAACCCATCTGTTGCCGTATCGGAAAGAGATCGAACAGCGCTGCTTCTACTAGTACTTTTAGGCATGAACGCAGAGCACGAAGATATCGCCATTGTCGCCACCACTGCCGTTACGAGGGTGAAGCCTCGGCTTCTTGTGTTATTTCCCATATTGTTGTTGTTATTGTTGTTGTTTTTATACAGTGTGATATGATGCTGACATCTATGATAAAACTAGACTTCTTTGTGATGTTTTGTTGTCCTTCTCTGCTTGGATTTTTCGTGTTTGATTGAAGAAAACTTCGACAAAGAATCATACAGACGTCAGCCACGCGCACGCGACAAGCAGTCGTTCCACGTGTTTTTAGTCGAGTTAGTCCTCTTCATATTATGATCACATCAGCATTATTACGAAATATTTTAATCGCGCGAAAGTAGGTTCTTCAATTTTATTTAATTCGCAACGATTTTTCATTTTTGCTTCGATCAAAATTGTGTTGATCATAATTTATATCATTCAAAAACAAAATTGAAAAAAGATCAACCGCAACCAATACCTCAAATAAGGTCTCTAATGCATGTATTTAATGTTAATATCGTTTAGTTATTAATACTACTCTTCAAACTATAGTTTTTCGTTTCCAGCCCCTCTTTGAAAAGTAGTAGGAGATCACCACGAAATGAGAAAATATCGTCGAACGGATGCGTACTAACGATACCCCTACTTGTAAAATGCAGTACAGAAATGGAATAATTATGTGCTTTATTGTCATCATTATTGTAGCATAGAATATCCCCTACTGAGCGGCCAAGACCTCGGTATTGCTCGTGTACCAAACTCCTGGTTTTAGTCGTCCGACAGTTTTTCCAAAAAAGTCTCTCATCTCTATAACTGAAATTGGTTTATACATAACAGCCGACATTCCAGCAACACTACAGTTTTCTGCAACTTTTACGCTCGTGTCGGCTGTTAGACCCACAACGACAGGTTTTCTACTCAAACAACCGTTGGTGTCCGCCATTATAGCTTCGCACAACTCTGTCCCCGACATACCTGGCATTTGAAGATCACTTATGACCAAGTCGTACGGGCCATTTTTAAACAGTTCGATCAGTGCATTTTCACCCGAGTCGACCGTGACAATATCCACGATACCAATAAGTTTCACCATCCTTCCAATGACCTTACGATTGATGAGTACGTCGTCGACCAAAAGAATTCTCAACTGAGACGTGGTAAGCGAAAGATCCTCAAAAGATCTGCATCGGTTGTTCGACATTTCCACAGGAGCGGTGATTCTTGAGTCGATATTAGGATTATTATCAATTGCAAGGGGCAAAAAGAAGGAAAATGTCGAGCCTCTTCCATTACTATTGTTCGTGGCCCATATTTCTCCATTCATTCTATGCAAGAATAACTGACACAAGTTCAGACCAAGTCCAGTCCCCGATGGCTGACCAATTTTATTGCCGCCACCAAGAGCACGGGTGGGTTTATTATCCAACCGAGCAAAGCGACGGAATAAACGATCTGCTTGATGAGGAGCAATACCGGGACCACAATCAGATATGGAGAAGCATAGGACGGAATGGTTAGAAAGAGACAAGTCCTTCTTTGAAACACCATCGTTAGAATTATCATCTCGGGATGATGCGAGAGCGTGGTCTATCATGTATTCAACATCAGTCATGATGGTCGGTCGAATTCGAATACAAATCTGACTTTCTTCTTCTGTATACTTGATAGCGTTCGAGACAAGATTGATCAAAACCTGAAAGAGCAAAATGAAATAGCAGGAAGATATTGGTAAGATGGAGTATAGAATGGACAAGAAAGAGAAAATAATCACCATTGCAGGAACTAATTTTACTCACTTGTTGCAGCCGCAAAGCATTAGATACGACCATGAAATCATTTTTCCTGCCATTTCCGTAATCAGTTACCACAGAAACGCCTGATATCGAAGCAAGGGGTTGACAAAAGTCGATCGTGTCTTTGATGGCCGACCGGGCAATGACTGACGACATAGGGAATGAATCCATCACTATGTGTAATAAGGTGGTTTGATTCGTGAAGAAGACAATTCATAGACAAATATACGTAAGAATAACAATTCGGTAAAGACCGGACAGGACATGCATTCGATTATGAAGAACAATCTTTTGCGAGAAGATCAAGCCAATGATAAATAAATCAATACACACACACACACACACACACACACGCACACAAAACAAGTCTTACTTTCGGAATTCACTTTTTTCACGTCAAGTAGATTATTGATTAGATTCAGAAGCAATCCCGATGAAGCCATAATAAGCTTCAACGATTCAGCAAGAATTGTATCGGTCTGTTTTTCATCTTTCTTTTTGTTCTCCTGGAGAAGCATACTAGTGACTCCCATGATGCCTTGCATAGGAGTTCGCAATTCGTGCTGTATTCAATTTAATTGTATGAATAAATAATAATAGTATAGAAATAGTACACCAATGAATGTGAGGCAGTTGGTTCATTGGGAAGCTAATAGAAAGGAAGAAAGAAAGCAAATAAACCAACCCAACAACCAAATAATAACAACGATAAACTCACCGTCAGTGTGACCATAGAATCTTCCATCGCCTTTGCTAACATAGCTTCTTCTTGTGCGGTCCTCTCTGCCTCTTCTCGTGCCCGTTCGGCTGTTATATTCTTGAAGACTACCAAATATCTATTGCTACCATTATCGTCATTATTGTTCTTTTTGACTATTCGTTTTGATCTCGCATCTTTGTGATCTGCTGCAACGGTTTCGTCGTCATCGTCGTCATCGTCGTCGTCATCGTCGTTGTTGTCTACAAATGCATAAGGTGATACCTCTAAACGGAAAATCATTTCGTTGATACATACCTCGTCTTCTCTCCGATGCGATGCAAACGCACGAGTTAATTTCTTTTCATCAAGGATGGTTTCAAGTGCTAATACTTCCACTATCGTTCTACCTAAGAACGACTGCGACGAGACTTGATGCTGTCCTTGTATTTTCTTCCCTGTCGATATTGCTCCTCCTTTAGTCGGTGCTATTTTTGATGCTGCAGTAGCAGCAGCATCAATATTATTCGTCGAGATTTCTTCGCAGGCCGCATTCAACCAGATAAAACGTAAATTAGAATCTGTGATAGCGATTGCGGTTTCACTTGCTCGTAGAGCTAATTCTACCATGTGTAATTTATCATTCTTTTCCTGTATCTCTTTTGTTCGATTCTGAACAAGAACTTCTAATCGTTCATTCAAATCAATTTCATTTTGAAATGCACCAGTTGCACCTACACCGACACATGCAATAAATGCAGCCTTCGTAATAGCAATAAGTTTTTCCTGTGCTGCTCGTATATTGTTATCATTTACGTTAGCATTATTATTATTGTTACTATTATTATGGATCGATAATAAATCAGTAGCTGTATGATACATATATATACCAGCAAGGACCCAGCGTGCACCCTGTACTGTCAGTAAGTTCCAATTCGTTGTTTTTAATAAATTCCAATACACGTTAGATCGAGTCGCAGCAAGTGCTGCTATCGATAATAGGACCGGTCCACCCAATAATGGGAGTACATCTTCACAGTAAACAGAAAAAGGACTTCTAATCGAAACATACGATGCAACACCGAACATGAGTACCATACGAATCATTTGGTCCTTGAATGACAATTTTCCATTCGAGAGGCATCCTACAAGTACACCATGAAATTGGTATGTACTGTTATGATTGATTATTTTGAAAGAGCGTGTGTGTGTGTGTGTGTGTGTGAGAGATAGATAGATAGAAGATAAATATTGTGAGAAACTGAATCAATGGCAACCTGCATATCATGTAACAAATAAGTATACAAAGCTGCGAAGAGATACCGGTAGTAATTCCTCGTTGCACTAGTATATAGTATCGAATTATTTTCCATATCGTAGCGAAACAGAAACAAAGGAAAAAGACGTACATAACACATTCACCAGCATACGGCCATTGTTGTAAATTATTAAAGGCGCATAACCAAAGACCACTAAGGAAGGCAAAGAAAGAATATTTTTTCGAATGATGAAGGTATGAAATCCAATTCAATCCACCATATAATGCACAAAACGTTACAGATAATAGAGCTGTTTGACACAAACCAAATATCCTTTCTGTACAAACATCATCACTTGTTGTTGTATCTGTATCGTAATGTTCCTGTTGACATGTCATCGCTGCCTTCCATCCATCAATAGGAGTAACAACTGTAAATGCAACCGCACAAACAAGGTCACCATAGAATGGTTTATCACTTGTACGACCTTTTGTAGACGTCGTACTAGGTGTAGGCGTAGACGTAGTAGACGTAGACACATGCATATTCTTCTTCGTATTCTTCATCTTGTCATCGTCGTCGTCGTCGTCGTCGTCGTCAGTACTTTCAAAATTCTTTTCTTCTTTACAAATTGACGAGTCAGCCATCACCATGATCGATGCTAATGTTGGCGTTTATTTTCCGCTTGTTATTGTTATTATCTTGTGTGTAATAGGGGTAATAATAATGAGTACTTGTATGTGATATTGATGAGAAACATTGTTCGCAAAAGTACAGTACAATGTTCCTTCGTAGTTAGCTCCAGATCACTATGTACAATTGAACGACGTTACATACTTTTCTAGAGAACTGAGATTAATTTATTTAACTATCAGGACCGGTCGCGAATTTTCGAGCGACGAGCATACAATTAATTTGATTACTTCAAGTAGTTACTTAGGGGCTTAGATTAAAAAAATAATGGGGGGCTACGATAAATAGAAAAAGCAGAATTTTGCGACATTAAAATTTTGTAATCATCTTTTTCAATTCATTCATCACAGAAAAGAGGACGATACCGAACGACAGAACGATAGAACGATACACACAATACACAATACAGTACACAAACAAGCACACACAAAGTCTACGAATATATTAATATAGTGTATTAAGATGGTCAATTCTTCTGGAGGAGAAGAGGATCGTGAGGCACGAAAAAAACGTGACAATGCCCAAGTCGACAATAACGATGAGGATGATGATGACGACGACGACGACGACGACGGAATAAAAGGGCATCAAAAAACGCAATAAAGAGAGCGAACGGGATGTAAAATCTCAAGAGAAAATACGAGCCGATGATACGATTAGCAAAACAAACGCCGTCGCCACCGACGGCAAATGTGCCAACGCCAACGCCAACGCCAACGCCAACGCTAAGAACGACAGCCAGAAAATAGATAATACTCGAATAATGAGGAATTTGGTAGTAGGTGTCGGTGTCACAACTACAAATAACGCAACCAATAGTAAAAGTTCAACGACGAGGAAGACGGGGACACCAAAAACAGCAGCAGCAGCAGCAGCAGCGATGAACTCTCGTAACAATCAATTTCATAGTCACCACACTTCTACTACAAGCAAAAATAGTCGGAATGGAAATAAATTAAAACAACAGCAACAAGATTATGTTTGGGATTTAGAAAGTGCTCTCCTTTATCTTGTTTCAATCGGGAATAATAATGGAAACAGAATCAATAACAATAACAATACAGTATTAGAAGGACAGCAACCAGGTGGTGTAAATGAAAACAACAACAAGAAAATGAACAAAATCAATTACGACAATAGTGATAGCACAAAGAAAAAAAGCGCTGCCGTCGTCGACGTCGTTGTTACTGGAGAGAGCACTACAAGTATTGATAACAGAACAAGAAATAATGGTAGAGGAAAAGCAAAAGTGTTTGATGCGAGGGAGAAGCACGAGAATGAAAATATTTACGATAATCGTGGTGATAATGACAATCACGAAGATGAAAATGAAAATGATTCACGGGAATATTTAACGAAGGAAAAATGTTCATGGATTACATTTCGAACTGCGCACGCTGGCGATGCTGCACCGATTGCTCATTGGTATCGCCGACAAAGATCTGAAGAGCGTTGCCGTCATCGACGACAACATCATCAACGAATGCCACCCATAACCAACATAGAGCATGATGATGATGAGGAGGATGAGGAAGATCATGATGATGAGGATGCGGTGGTAGATGACGACGAAGAACCAGAAATTGATAAACATCAACAAAACCAATCCAGCAACGCTACTCTCGATGGAGAAGTTTTTAATATAAGAAATAATCACCGTCGTGATAGTGATAGTAGTAATACTAACAGTAATATTGATAGTAATAATAACAGCAATCTAGAAGAAGGGGAAAAAGAAAATAATAATGACGACGAAGAAGAAACATCTTCGTTACAGCTCGAACACTGGTTAGCCGAAGGATTAGGAGATGAAAATTCTTGTCCTTCCGTATACGGAATGTTAGCATACGTACATTGTTCGTCCTCGTCCTTGCCGGTTTTGGATAGTAACACTAAAAAGAACTCCGACCAGGAGGACAAGGACAGCAACAGCAGCAATAACAATAACAATAACAATAACAATAATCAAACAATAAGTACCGAAAAGAATGATCGTCCTTCAGATAATTCGGCTGGTAGTCTGGCTGCAGTTGTCTTACTCAGCCTGGCATGGACGTCAGGAAAGCGAAATCTTCGGATTGAATGGATGGCAGTCGATCCTCAACTACCTTTGTTAAGAACATCCTCTCACTATATAGCTCACAAGAACAACAACAAGAACAACAACAACAATGATAACAATAATACCGGCACGACGACGACGAAAATTCTGACCACAGCAGCAGCAGCGTCTACTGCATCGTCGTCTATTGACAACAATAACAGCCATCATCACCAGCAACAAGAACAAGAACAACAACGAAGCGAGGAGGTATTGGCAATTGAACAAAAAGTATGGTTGCGAATCAATACATTGTCAATTATGACTGCTTGCCAGGCAATTTCTATCGATGAGGACGTGCTGTTGATGACATCGTCATCGACGGCGACGACCTCGAGGTACGTCACCGAAACTTCGTTGGACCATGATAATAATATGGTGAATATTAATAACAAGAAAAAGATACAACATCGGGTGGAACCAACCGCCGGATAATAATAGAAATAGTTAGCTACTTCATTAAGATCATAACATGCATACTTGTACTGTCCAAAAATAATTGACTAATTGTTGAAGAAAACGAAAGATCAAACACGGTATGGTGCGGCGCCCACGAAATAATTGTATTGTTCAAGAAATCGAATTTTGTTCACGAAAAGTACGGCTATCCTTCATTATTGTACTTATATTATGGTCAGAATGAACTCGTCTTCCGTGCAAGAATTCACCGCAAATATCTACAGTATGATTATCTACTATAAATGATGTGAAAAAGACCGCACCTTAGAATTGTGTGTTTCCATACTTTGATAAAATAGCTGTTATTCAATACTACCTGTACTACTTTCTTTTTACGTCCTGGGGATTAAAAATACATCATCGGGCGCTTGTTCACCTAACCGTTTCGCTGCCCACGAACGGGGAACGACTCGAATTTCTCGCATTCCTTTATACCTGTCTAGTTTGACTACACAATTATGCGATTTTTCTGTTGGTGCAAGTACCGCTATAAGAATCCCAGTTTTACCTGTATCGGGTCCTTGACATAAAACGACTAAATCACGAACTTCAGCAGGATCTTTTATCGGATCGGAATAAACTAATGCGTCTTTGTATTCCTTGTACAATACCTCATTGTCAATGACACTATCATAATAGGTATACAAACCTCCAACACGAAGATATCGATCCAAATAAAGACTCATATCAGCATAGGCTAAAAATGATGTACATTATATTATATATGCAAGTCATCATTGACAAAGAGGAGAAAAGAAGAAAATAATTGTATGCCAGTATTAGTGCATGCATAAATGGCACAATACCGTAGAACACGAGTGTAACAATCGATTATTGATGTACAATAAATGCCTTACCTAAATAAGCCTCATCAATAGATTGTTTATCAACAGCAATTTTCAAACGTTGAACAGATGCAAAGAAACGACCAACTTCGTACCGTAATGCAACTCGTAAACCTTTATCGGATGGTGAATCACTTGGGAATGCTGCATCTGTATAGGTGGTAAAAATGTTTACATAGGAACGTAATTGCGCTGGATACGGTGGTAATAAATCCCATCGTTGTTGCATCAAATCTCTTTGTAATTCATCCTACAACAACAAAACACAAAAGAGATAAGCGTGTGAGACAATAATAATCAGGATGGAATATATATGACAAAATGCCACAGAAGAAAAAATGCGAGGAGTTATGTCGTGTTAGTTCACGTCGAAAGCACATTATCTGAGATTCCTTCTTGAAGGATGATTGATATACATCTTGAAATTGTTCTTGTTTCTTTTAAATTATCCATAACACACCTCTTGTTGCGCACACACACACACACACACACACACAAATATACATACATAGCATATATATATATACCGCATAACTTACCATTTTGAACGTAGCTGAACGAATTCGTTGAGCTAATCCTCCACCCTTTCTACTAACATTGAGACCAGCCTGAACAGATGCGGCAGCAGCATCCTTGGTCATAGCTTTACTATTACTATTGTCAGCAGTAGCAGTAGCGTATGTAGGAAGTATTGTCGAAACTGTTGTTATTTGAGCTGTGGTCAACAACCCCCCTAATAATAACTTATTACCCATTTGCTCAAAAAATCTTCTTCGTCGTGGATAGTATTGTTGCTGCTGCTGTTGTTGAATTTTATTATTATTATTACTATTATTGTAGTTGTTGAGATTGTTGTTTTGTCGACGATTTTCGTCCTTTTCTATATCAGTATTATTATCGTTGTTATTTTCGGAGTTGGAAATAGAACGTATTCTTGTCTGTGATGATGACAATGATGATATTGGGAATGCTAACACGACGACTGATGCTGTTGTCATCGATGCCGACGTTGCCGAATCATCCTCGCGGAAAATAATGATGTTATTGTTTCCTCGACAAATAAACAAAAGGAGGATACTGCATAAAAAAGATCTATTCGTAGTGGCATGTATTCTTCGAGACTTTCTTTTCATTGTGAAAGCTGATGATTCATTCATTTGCTTATATATATAAATTTGATGCGGTTTGGTTTGAATACTACTACGGTATACTAAATATTTAAAGATAGATCGTTATGATGAATGAACTAGATGTGTACCGAATATTGCCGTTCGTTATCTGCCGCTTGTTTGTCCTTCTTCTTCTATTTCTCTGATTTGGTTGTCTACTTGTCTTCGTCCTTTGTCTATTATTTATTTGATGATGTCTCGTTCCCTTAAACTTTCGCGGGTGAATCGATGCTTCTTTATTCTTTATGGATTGCGACTTGTAATGATCTCTTCAAAAAGATTTTTATTTCTTTGATGCGCGCGACTTTGCACGCGCACTTCTAACAGCACAGCACAGCATCTGACGAACCAGCGATTCTTCCGCGCTCATTCAAAATATGCCGTGCTTTCTTCGTCCATTTTCAATCACTTTTCATTCACAGTCTCGAACTCGCCCATAAATAATAAAAGAACGCTATTTATGTGTTTTACGACCTCGCACTTAGCATTCCGATACTGTAAACGTAATGCAAACATGCCGGCAACAATTAATTTCGCTTAAAGAGGATGATGAGGTTGTCCGGAAACGTAGACTGCAGCAACTTTTTGAAAATACGTCTTAGGAAGTAACGAATACTTCTTCCTTCGTCTAGACGAAGGAAGTGCCAAGACTAAGACTACTTACAAACAACTTGTAAAATATGAAATGTATCGACCACATAACTTACTGCGAACCCCAGCTTGAAACGACAAAGTCGGGGAAAAAGAGCTTTCTTGTCATAAAACGAGAAATCAGTAATCAGCAATCGCAACCAAAATACTTCAACCATAATATATATAATATATATAATATATACATTCTATTATCATGTTCGCATCACAAGCTTACGGTTCATTTGCAAGATGGTACGTAACAAATTTGAAGGCTAAGCCATATCTGATCAACGCTGGATCAGGACTTATCTTGATGTCAGCCGGCGACGTCATAGCACAAAAAGTACAAATTGGTGGAAACGAACGACATCAGGTCGTCGTTGACGAATCGGAACGATTATTGTTGAAACGACAGAAGCGACAGAGAATAAAAACAGAAGATCAACAACAGCAATGTCACAACAATAACAATAATAATGGCACAGATACAACAACAACCACGGAATCTGCGTTCCAGCAACTGTTCTTGCATGGTGCAGCAACAACAGCAACTACTTCTACAAGCATTACTGATGTTGTTGCCAACGTTGTTGCTACGTCGTCATATTACAAAAAGTATTTAAAGGATGAATGTTCCTTTTGGGATACATCACGTACCGCAAAAATGGCAGTATGGTCTGTATTATTTACACCATTTTATGTTGGTATCTATAAAACCTACGACAGGTATTTACCGAAACGTACTCCGGCTAGTATCGTAGCACGGGTCGGTCTTAGTTTCCTGGCCTCCGTACCCATTAATTTTGCATTCTATACGTATGGAAATTTCGTGCAACATACAGCAGAGTGGTATACAGAACAACAACAAAAGCAACAACAAGAAGCAAAGGTAGTAGTCCCGTATCGATTCGATCAATTAGTGGAAAAGACTAAAAGAAAATTAGATGCTGAATTATTCAATACAATAAAAACATCGGCAACATTTTGGATACCAATAAATTTTCTTTCATTTTCGATTGTCCCAGCACATATACAACCATTATCACTTATGTTCTTTTCTGTATTTTGGAATTGTTATCTAAGTATGTCACAACATCGGGAGGTCAAGGTCACAACAGCTGCTGCTGATATTCTTCCATCATTATCATCATCATCATTATCATCATCATTATTATTGTGTACGGCACAAGTGATAGCGACATCAACGACAACAACTCAGCAACAAACGAGTCCTGATAGTACTGCTACTATTGAAGAATAAATGATACAAAGGAATGAATTTTAATCCTCTTTTTATTCGTCGTCATCAGCATCAGACCACATTTTAGTAATTCTTAATTTTTAAACTTAATTTTTTATTAGACATAACATTTTGCATATAAATGATAGTTCATTAAGCCGTTGGAGCTTCCAACATCCATTTCCATTCCTCCGTTGTCCGTCTTTATTGATATGTAGAAAATAATGATCTATAAATTCGAAAATTGCCATAAATAATGAGAAGAATATACTCGAATTAAGACAACCAGCAACTTCGTAACTTATTTCAAACTTTAAGGGATGCGATTTTTTAAATGTTTCGTATAAATTTATATTATCCACGTTTGAAAGGAGAATGATTGCTGCTGTGGATTCATTTTGTTGTGGATTGTGATTTCTGATTTGTGATTGCGATGGATGCTTCATGTTTTATTTTTTCCAATCAACACATGCTACAACACATTGTCAACATGTTGCTAAGAATATTGATAATACTGGTCGCTATAGTGTGCGACAGCAATGCTAAGAAATTCCACCGGTCTACAGGTAGTGGCAGAGCACCAGCCTTCATCTCAAGTAGCGGTAGGCCGAAACAGCAACAGGCGGCTTGTTCCCATCGTCTGCAGTCGACTACCAGCGATAACATCGTCGACCATCAAGTGTGGACTTTCGATGATATACAAGATTTTGCTCGCAAGGAAGGAGTAGAATTGTCGAAAACTAATCTAGGTCCAGCCTTTCGTACGGTTGCAAGATCCACGCATAACAGTACTAAAATTTTGGGATACGGTGAAGGATTTGTACGACCGGCCGGTAAAATTCTCCACCTTGACAAGATGGAAGTTTTCAAACCCATTGTAAAGCAGGTTCGGAAAGAAAACCCTGATTTTCGAGGTGGCGGAACGATATTTGGTGTTGGCTTGTTATTTGGATACCAATGTTTACTCCATGGTGCGTTCGTAGGTCGTGTCAGATTCGAAAGTTTTTAAATGGAAATTGTTATGATATATTTTATTGTTGTAGTAACAGTCCTCGTCTCACATTCGATGTTCTCTCGTTTCTATGTGCTAATGTCACTCCAACTATTTCAATGGTACATTTACCCCCCAACAAAATGTACAGGCATCGAAAACGGTTGTACCGAAGCAGAATTTCTCGCTATTGATGACGAAGACTTTCAACACAAACGATTAGTCCGTTTCTACAAAAATTCTGGCTTCAAAATCATTAAATATGTAGGAGAAGACATCCAAAGCATTCCAGATAGGATGGTTTGGGGTGGGTGTGGGACACTCATGCGAGGTAACATTAAGGATGACTTGCTGCCTCTATGGAGCAGTCTATTCATCAAAGCTACCGAAAGAGAAAAAAACAAAATTAATAAAGTGTAATACGTAATTGACTATACTGCTAAATAGCTACAAGTTGTAACCAGTATTTATCGATCGGCATTTAGTGATAATGCATACCAGACATAGAGAGGTCTAAGGATGCTGTTAGAGGGAAGGGTAATATAATGTGGCATTACAAAACAAAAAAAGTGAACGCACTCGTACAGGAGGTTAATTCGATTAATTTGGAACTAATGTATTTATATAGTACTCTGTTATTACTATTAAATATAATCGTTTTAAGCCATTGGACTTTCACCGTGTCCATTTCCATTTTTGTCTGACGCCTTGTTCGAAAATCGTTCCCTTAGAATAAAGACTCTGCTCAGAAATGCAAGAATTCGGAATGTTTGATATCCAAGGAATACATTCCACACTGACAATAGACTTATGATATTATTTGTTGCTCCAACTTTTGCAATATATTTCAACCTTAGCATTAAGATAGGTACAACCACAAAGAATATACCATATATCCGACCTAGAAATTTCAAATCACGTAAACCTAACAAGATCCCTTCAGATGCACAAAAAAATCCATGCGTTGATAAAAGTGCAAACATAATTGGTACCACACTTTGAACAATTGATGTTACTGCCGTATCTGATGTTAGTAATGGACATGCAAATGGGATAGAAATTGCTATCAATGATAAGAATATACCCAGACATCCAGCAACTTTGTATATATTTTTGATTGTTTGGTTCATATCAATTATAGTACTATTTGCTACCGGTTTCTCACTCTGACTTTTTGCTGATGATGTATTATGTTGTTGTTGTGTAGTAGTAGTAGTATTAGTAGTATCAGCAGTAGTATCAGTATCAGTATTAGTATTAGAATCAGAAGCTGCTGAAATTATTGATGGTAGAAAACTTTGTGCAGCTAAGCTGCAGGAATCACCAATAGGAATCAATGTATAAAAAATCGATGTTATTATTTGCTGTGCTGCCATACTGGCAGTATCTAATGTAGACGATACAACATGTCCCATCGCAATATACGTACTACAGCGCCCAATTTGTGTGGTTGTGACGGGAATGATATATGGACTAAAATCTTGTATTGTTTTCTTGCATGGTAACGCAAAAAAACTTTTCCATTTCAATCTTCCTGCCAACAAACCTTTTGTGGATAGCTTGTTTTCCCTCTTTTTCGTTCTTTTGTTCCCAGATAATTGTAATATTTTGTTGTTGCTACTGCTATTGCTATTGCTAGTACTTGTACTTGTACTTGTACTTGTACTTGCAGCAGGTTGTTGTTGTCGTCGTGTTGAAGAAGTAAATTTGTAGAAGAAAAGACCCAAGGCAAAATATTGTGATGCTGTTGTTGCCCACGCTGCACCAGCTGTACCACCAACCCATGGTATCTTTCGTCCAACTAAGGCAATATCAAGCACCAAATTCATTACAGCAGCAGTAATAATGATCTGGAACGGAGTTTTGTTATCTTGTAAACCCAAACAAGCTGCTTGACTTGTACCAATCATTGCAGCTGCTGGCATTCCAAATGCTCGGATCGCAACGTACTTCCATGCAGCACGAATAACTTCAGTGTCTATAGTATCATTCCCGATAAGAGGTACAAGCATGCGTTTGGAAGTAAGAAGGATTAATCCTCCTAAGCCAGTACCGATAAGGAATGCAAATCGGAGTGAACCAATAAAAGAATCTTTGATTTCATCAGCAGTCTTTTTTTGTTTTGATGTCGCAATCATGTTTGTCGTACCAGTATACAGAAATGACATAGTTCGAGCTGAATAATCTATAATCATCACGGCAGGATTCAAAGCTGCTTGTTGTAACGTTCCACAGAATAAACCCACAGTAGCCGTATCGATCATTGAAAGCATCGGACTGCATAAATAAACACCAATAGCTGGTATAGCAAACCTAACAACTCTCATAAAGGACGGTACTTCATACTGTTCCTGGTTACTGGTAGTAATGTCTTGTCGAACTAATTCGATCCCTCGTTTTCTCCATCATCGCACTACATGTAATTGCTTCGACTTCGACTTCGGCATCACTACCACTACTATTTGAACTAATGGAAAGTAGCTCGCCAGAATTAGAAGTTCTTTCATTCAGCTTCTGCAAATGACGTAGTGGCGGTAGTC
>FMBT01000452.1:0-90168 GCA_900095095.1 Fragilariopsis cylindrus CCMP1102
ACGTTATAAATGCAGATACAGTCGTTGTATCATAAAAACCACTACCAATACTTATACATAAAACAACTATTGCGGATGCTTGTACACCAGCACTCACTGTTGCCTTAAATTTATTTGATATAATTTTTGTTTCATTTTCATTTTCATTAATGACATCATTATTGATATCATCATCATTGATATCATTAGTATTAGCAGTATTAGTATTAGTAGTATGTAAACTACCAACAAATGATGATAATTGATTTAATTGTCCATATAGTATTGCACCACCAATACCTTGTTGCAATGCCATAAATAGAACCCACCGTCCTTGTTTTGAGTTTGAACTACTTGATTCATTTGAACTTGATTCATTTTCATTTTTATTTCCATTCCAAAATAAGATCATGATACCAATGGTACCTAAAATTAGTAATCCATACCCAACAATACTTCGAAATAAAAATGTGATATTGGAATTTTTATATTTCATATCAAATTTTGTATCCAATAATGATTGAAAGATACTAATTGGTAATAAAGGTATAAAAATAATACAATTCAAATAAACAAAAAAGGTATTGCCATATAAGATATTAAAATAGACTAATGACGATAGAGATGAGATATAACCAATTGATGATCCTAATCCTGCCATAAAAAATAAGATTTGTTCGAAATATATATTACTATTATTATTACTACTATTATTATTGATACTTTGTCTTGATAATAATGGTGCTATTAATAACGACGACGCAGCGTGTGTATGCTGAGTATGATGTTGCTCTTCGTCGTCGTCATCGTCTAAAGACAATGACAATAAAGATGATGACGTAGCCATTATAGTGGTATAATATGTTATATTATTCTATTCTGAACTGGTTTGGTATGATCTTCTGTTATTGCCTTTCCTCTCTCTCTCTCTCTCAGTCTATCTATCTCTTTCTCTTTATCTCTTACACACACACACAGCTCACTTGCTTATAAGAGCAGCAATGTACGTAATTCGAAAAAGTCAACGTATTCGATTCGATTCTAGATTCGATTTCGATTCCCCCCTCTGCTCTCAAGCAAAAATCAATTCAATTCAAATCAATTGTATCGTTTTAGTTTTATACTGTTGTTAGAGTCTATAATATAATCTTATTGTGATATTGGTACTATTGTCAACTTCGCATCCCATTTGCGTTCCATTCCGTTTCACATGCAACAAGCACTTGTTCTCCTCATGCAACGACATGACCCGACTAAGATATGTTTTTTCGTTTGTCTCTTTCACTCCCACGACACATGATGATGTCATCACACCCCTACAAGTTAAGTCCCTATCGAGTCGTGGATCGTGAGAATGAATGAATGAATCAATCGAGTCGAATGAAGATCAACGATCAATTGAATCAAATCAATTGAAGAATGAATGAATCGAATGAATCAAATCAATTAAATACAGAATGGATTTTTACAAAGGACTGACCTCACTGACGCACACATAAAAATCCTTCAAATATAACTCTAAGAAGGAATCATCTAATTATAATATAATCATAAGCATCGGACGCAATCGACGATCATCACCATCGACGTCGAGAAGTTACAAAAAAAAGGAATTGTATTCATTACGGCAGCCTAGAAAAACTAAGATAAGAATAATTCAATCTTAAAAGTAAACAAACAAATAGATAGCAAACGACAGCCAAACAATGGTATTATCTTTGACACCTAAACGTACTACTACCATCGCTTTTATTGTCGTCATCGTCGCAGCTGTGTCGATATGCCGTAGTGTCGATGGACTATCAACGAATCCTTCTTCTTCGAGTAGTAGTAGTCGTAGTAGTAGACGACATGTGATTGAATCATTGTTGGGTGGTGTATCTACTGCTGCTGTTTTAGTGGGTACAGGTACAGGTGGTGGTATTGATAATACTAATATGATGGCACAGGCAGGTGAAATGGATGTCGATTCCTTTTTACAATCGGGTGGTGTAGCAATGCCCATGGGTGTGTCGGGACAAGCTGGTAAAAGTAAACCAATTACGAATATTATCTTTCGTGAAGATGGTATCGATATTTCACGAAATTCTAAAACTGGCAATGTCATTGCGGAAATTTTAGTACAAAAAGCTGGTACCAAACAAGAAGAATATAATGATGAGAATTTAATGTCTGTCATTACATCCTTTTCGGCACCATATCCACTTGGTAAGTTCTGTTATGTTTTTTTTTACTACAATACAGTTCAAAGTTGCTTTACGTTATGTTACTTCACGTCGCTTGCGTTGTCGATGATAATTTAGGATCGCGTACAATACTATACTACAAGAACGTTCTGATATAATACTTTACTTCATCGGCGTTACATTTTTTCTCTTTTTCATCTCTATTTCTCCCCCCTTTTTTATATTTCTCTCACGGTTCTTTTTTTGTTTCATTTTTTTTTTTTTGCATGCACAGCTACCGGTATGGTATATGATGTGGAATGTCGTGATTCGAAAACAGGTGATGCCGCATTTTTAGCAGTATCTCCACCGATCAATGATATTAGTAGTAGTAGTTCATCATCATCGGTGGCAGATATGAAAGATAAAGATATCATTAAATCCTTATTTGGATTACGTGGTCGATTTTCTTTCTATGGTGTACCAACTGATGTGAAAATTAAAAAATCCGTGGTCATTGAAAATAAAGATGGTGGAACTGATAGTAGTAATAATTATAAAATTTTAGATGTGAATTTTTCCACATTAACACAAGCCTCAATCGAAGTTCCACGTAAGTCACGGATTGTGGCAACAATACCAAAAGGTAGTAATCAAATTGTGATGTTAGTGGGTAGTTCCAGTGCACCACGATGGGCTAATAATGGTTCGGAAAAGACTATTACATCGACAGTAGAATCATTCCGTGCCACACCCTCCCCAAAATCAGATTTAAAAGTACGTCGTGCTAGATCTATACAAGATGAACCATTTGAATAGAAATATAAAATAAAATAAAAATCAATGAATATAAAAATAAAAGACATCATATGTAGCGTCATAGCAAGACAAAATGTAATTGCCCATAATGATACACAGCTAATAAATAACATAAATAGTAGTACAGTGAGTATATTCTTTTATACAGTAAGAAACCCAATATTAGCTACTGTCGCTGTCTATATTATATAGCACTGCGAATCGTTTATTGATTATATAACTCAAGTACTGTATGACCATTTTCTTTAGTTATTGACTGTCTCTTCTGGCTTATTTCTATTACGACGATATGAACATTTGATAAGATCAAGAGTGTATTTTCGGACATCGACCTTTGGTTGTAGTGCACAAAAACGAAGGCCAGAGGTAATCAGTCTTTGCTACACCAAGAACTAATAAGAGCATTCCTGGAATGCAAATAATGTAAAATACTGCAATGATTCGGAAGAAGGTAAAGGCCTGTGTCACGAAACACAACAAAAACAAACAAACAAAGATTGATGGTGAGCAGTTATATTTTCTTACTTTATGACCCATCAAGATACTACTGTATGCGAAAACCCGTCCATACACGTACGACGGTACGGTAACTACGTACCAATTGTTTCATCCTTCCTTCAGATGGCTAACTGACTAACTGACTAACTGGCTAACTGGCTAACTGGCTAACTGACTATCTGACTAACTAACTAACTGACTAACTGACTAACTGACTAACTGACTAATTGACTAATTGACTACCTGACTATCTGACTAACTAACGTTACCCATAACGATTATCAATAAATTCTGGTGCAAACCAACCACGTAATGTAAAAATTATTGTTAATAAAAGAAATAGTATTGTAATAAATGACATGGGACCATTTTTCATATTACATATAAGGAATGTTTTACCTAATACAATATGTCTTTTTAATAATGATGTAAAACCACCATATGTAATTGTATTTGAATTTGTATATGTGATCATAAAACATGTGGATGTTAATAAACAACACATACCGGATATCGATAAATTAAAATATTTACGTAATATATATCGTACACGTAATGCTTGTGCAATGGTAAATAATATTAAACCTAATAAAAAATGACATCTCACCAAAGTATATTCAAATTCGAATTCTTTTATTATAAAATCTATCACCGATTTTGATATTACTATACCTCCACCAATACCACCTCCGCCAATACTACCACCGGTATTAGAACTAGAACTATATGTGGATGTTGCTAATTGGGTGGATACTTGTGTGGATACAAATATTGTGGATATTTCGAAACAAAATGATAATATCATCAGGAGTAAATAGGCATACCGTAATGCTCGCCAGGAACATGATTTTGCGGTATTATTTTGATCATCCCAGACTTTCATACATACTGTGGGTGTTAATTCTTGTAATTGAAACATTTCTTTCATACATATGGATGCTAATACTGCAGCTGGTACACGTACATTATTGAAATAATTTTGTGCTAATGATGCATGACTTGCTTGTTGTGATGCTACTGTTACTGCTGATGATGACAAAAATGATGACATTGTTATTATTTTTATCTTTTGGTTTCGGTTTCGTTGACGTCAGTTTTCTATAGTACTAAGGTATATATTATATAATCCCCGTCGTATCGTATCGAATGTACTATACAGTACGTATTAGATGCTATCTCTTACGTATCAGATGCTATCTCTCTTATTATAATGATTGCAGTTGCATGCGAACGTATCGTATCGTATAAGAAGGCAGTAATGCAATGCAATGAACTATTGCATTGTAGGTCCTACTACCTACTATAGATCTGGGTGTTCTAGGTGTTGTGTTGTGTTAAAGAAGATTTTTTGTTCGTTTGTGAAGTTTGTTTCAATCGAATCGAATCTGAATCGAGTCACGAGTCGAATGAAATCGAATCTAACAAGGCACTAAGTCAGCCCCTATTTAAGAAAAGAAGTGATAATATTATATTTAGTCGCGTTTTAAGTTTTGGGGGAAAAGCTTATAAACAGTATATTTGACGAAATAGATGGTAACAAAATCAAAACCGATGATGATACAAAACTACCGGTAGGCGGTGATGATTGTAGCAAGAATCAAAGACTTTTAGCAAAAATTAAAGATTCATAACATCGTTCGGTGACCGGACGGAACGTTACAATATTAAAATTAGTTAGCTAGGTCGTAGCGAGAGATAGTCATCACGTATTTAATCTACATCTAAGAGTATCCTCATCACCCATCCCGACAATGTGGTTGCAGCTCACCACTTCTTCAACGAGACCCATGGCCTAGGTTTCAAGATCAGCACAGGAAGTCGTTTCCTGGGTGGTTTCATTGGAGATACCACTAGTCGAGATGAATACGTATCAACAAAAATTGCCGACTGGATCCACGGCACCAAGGAGCTAGCAGCAGTAGCAAGATTGAAGCATCCACACGCAGCTTACACAGGCATTACCAAGTGTTTGCAGCACAAGTGGAGTTTTACTCAACGTGTTATTCCTGGCATTGATGACCTCTTCCAACCTCTGGAGGATGAACTCACCAATAACTTGCTTCCTGCCCTATTTGGAGACCCCCCATCCACTATGGATGACAAGCTCAGACTTTTGACCGCTCTGCCAGTCAAACATGCTGGGCTTGCTCTCCCGAATCCAGTTACCTCCTCCGCAACCAACTACAAGAATAGCACTCTTATGAGTTCTCATCTTCTGTTGGCTGTTCAAGGCAAGATCAACTTCAGTTTACAGGACCACAGGGACACCTGTCAATCCTCTCTCTCCGCGTCCCGAGAGCTCCGACAAACTGAAAATGATTCTTCATTGACCAACCTCCTTGCAGCTCTCCCTCTAGCCGCTGCAGGACAACCAAGCACAACAAGAGCAATCAATCGTGCTTCTGAAACCGGTCTTTGGCTTACTACCATCCCTAATCACATCAACGGTAACATTCTCGGATGTGACGAATTTATTGATGCTATTCGATTGAGATACCAGAAAGTGCCCCACAATCTCCCCGCCAAATGTGATGGCTGTGGCTCTGCATTTGATGTAGGCCACGCGCTCCAATGCAAATCCGGGGGCCTAATCATTAGACGTCATGATGAACTCAATCTTGAGCTTGCATCTTTAGCAAAGATGGCCTTGAAAGAATCTGCAATACGTGCTGAACCTGAAATCAACCCCAGCGCCTCTATTATGGATTCTTCCAACACCATCACAGCCATCGATAAAAACGGAGACCGAGGAGATTTGTTGATCAAGGGCTTTTGGGACAATGGAATGGACGCTATCATCGATGTCAGAATAACAGACACAGATGCCAAATCCTATCGAACAAGAGACCCAAAAAAAGTTCTACAGTCACAAGAGAAAGAGAAAAAGAAGAAATACCTCGATCAATGTCTACTCCAACGTCGAGCCTTTACCCCTTTCGTTGTCTCTGTGGACGGCCTGATTGGTTACGAGGCCAGCAATGTGCTAAAGCAACTATCAAAACGTTTAGCAGATAAATGGAATAAGCCTTATTCAGTTACATGTGGAATAGTCCGATCACGTATCAGCATTGCTTGTGCGCGAGCTTCCAATCAATGTCTGAGAGGTTCTCGAATACCATTCAAAACAATGAGCAGACAAATTCAATGGGAGGACGGTGCAGGCGCCGGCCTCTATCGAATTGTCCGCTAGCACCACCACCCATCCATATATACACACTGACCACCCCCACCTTCACAACTCCACTCTCAATTCCCCTGAATACTAAGAAATATTTCATGGTGGTTACAGTGGAGGTATCCCAACACCAAGCACAAAATGAACCCACTAACCCTCTTATCCTATCCACGGGGACCACCCTTGAGCAGAACACCATTCATATTACAACCTTTAGCTAGATTAAGATAATTTATTTAGTACCTAATGCAGTAGAAAAAAAAAAAAAAAAAAAAAAAAAAAATTTAATCTAATACATATATATTATTACAATGCAGAAGGATATAACTGTAGCATACTAATGGTTTCACGTGAGTAGCGTTGTGTACTTTTTTGTCTTCGAACACTCAAGTGCACAGTATTCAATAGTTTGCTACACTCGACTAATGTCGTAACATTCGCACAGTCAACCCCCACCAGTACTTAAACGAATCGCATCCATAACACTTAGTCCGATCGCATAAGCTAAGTTAACAGGAACAGCATTACCAATTTGATCACGAATTTCATCATCGGTACCTTTAAATTTGTATGTTTTTGGAAAACTTTGCAACTGTGATTGTTCTAGTCGTGTCAGTGGACGGTTCATATTCTTGTAATGGCGAACAGTCCGTGCTTTTAATACTGTACGTGCTGGATTATCTTTTGTTAAGCGAATATCACTGTCTTGCAATTTAGCTGTTTTCAACGTATGTCCTTCTACTTCAACAGCAACACCACTATTCGGCAAATTGATACGAATAATACCCTCATATTCTAATGGATTGATATCCTCTAAGAAACCAAGTACATTACCAGCTGTTTTAATTGGATATAGATGACGACGATTTCCATGTGTTGGCTTTGGTACATTTGGTAACTCCAGACCATTTTTAGCGGCAATAATAAAAATACGTTCTCGAAATTGCGGATCTCCATATTCGACTGAATTCAGTGAAAATAATCGAACTTGATATCCCATAACGAGCAATCGTGCAATCATCCTTTGCAAGTAATGTCTATTTTTTATATCATTCATTCCCACAACATTTTCAAAAGTAACGTACGGTGGTTGGAAATACTCAACTACGTCTATAAATTGATAAGTTTCTTCGTTGTTGGCATCATCGTTAGCACCACCAGTCCGATTCGCTCTAGAAGATCCTTGACATGGTGTTGATCCATGTAGTAATGTGATACTACCGATTCGAGGATATCGTGTTGAATATGGATTATGCCTGCAACCAATAAGAAAATCTTTGACCGTATATTGATGCACAATACTATCTGGAAAATTAGCATTTAGTGTCGAACAGGATGAAGTATCCGAATCGACACTATCTGTTTTTCCATGAAAGCCCGCCTCTTTTAATCCTAGACTCATCCCTGTTTAGAACAATTGAACGATTTTTAATTTTGTTTAATGTCAATAAGTGAAGTACATTGTTTTAATAATCTACTAAACACACACGCGTTCTTACACGGAAAAATACAAACACATGCAAAGAATACTTACCTCCACCCCCCGCATAAAGATTCAGGACGGTAGGCTTCCCATTATCAAGACTAGCAAGAAGAGCAGCATGTGACGGTGATTTATTTACATTGCTGTTATCCGTTGTAGGAACGGATTTATAACAACATAATACTTTGGAAGGATTATATTTGGTGTCACCATGTTCTTTCTTGGTAGAAGTAGATGTTGGTTTTCTATTTTTCGTAAATGATTTTGTTCTTTCTTTTTCATCAATATAGTAATCATATTCATAATCGATCGGTCCTTCTATTTTGGGATCTCTTCGTTCACCAAGTAAGTTTAATGTCGTCGATATATTATTGGTTGTATTACCATTATCATCACCACTATATGATAGAGTTAAAATGCATTTTACGTATTTTTGACTACCAGCACAAACGTATGCTGCTTCTTCCTTTCCAATGTACGTATCTTCAAGACGTTTATAGAATTCATTTTCAATCATTGCACAATTTGAACTAGTTTTAACACGAACAATTGTAACAAATGCATTATTCAATACATCATCAGGTTTATCAGGATCAGGGTTCCTGTAAAATACATCACCTGATTTAAAATGACGTCCACCATACTCCACAAAGGTATGAATTGTATCCGTCGTTGTTTCAAAGGCGTTCTCTCGGAGTTGTTGTGTCAAAGTTAATTGCTTAAGTTTCTTATCACCTTCTTCGATGCTGCTATTGCTACCTCTTGATTTGCGTTTCTTGCTTTCGTTGTCGCTGCTAATACTTTCCGCTTTGTTATTTGCATTTCCTTTAACATTTCCTCTTTTGTTTTCTTGCTTCGTGGTATCATTGATTCTGCGTTGTTGCTGTTTCGTATTTCTAGTAGTAGCATTGTTGCTATCACCAAATAGTGTCCTTGTCACACGGGTATCATCTAGTACCGAGTAGGAAGAATTTGTATGCTTTGTTGTTGTTGTTGACACGGAAGTAGTAGTCGTTGTATTTTTCGTTTGTTTTTTCGTTGTACTCTTTAATATTGAAGATAATAACTCACTGTCATGACACCAACTTTCATCGCCGTATTCATCAAAGTCTTCAATATTGTTGCTATTTTTTGCCTTACCAGTTGATTCATTGGAAGGTGAGTTGAATACAGTATTGGTTGCAGTTATTACTGTGGCGTGGCTCTTTGCATACGGATTGACATATGTTTTCGTAGTACTTTGTTTGTTGCTGCATATTACGGCGTGATGTTCGCCATCGTTGCTCGTTAAACTTACTTGACGGCTTGGTAGTATGGACGGCGAATCTCTTCGAGTAGACAAAAAAGTGGAATTGGTATTATTGCCGATAGTACTACCAATTGTATTATCTCGTTTGCTCATCTCGTCTCTCCTGTTTCTGTGTTTCTTTTTCTGTGTTTTTGTGTTACCTACAGTATTTGATTGATATTGATGCTGATGCTTTTCGTATTGACATCGAGGGATGGTCAAGCACCTACGTGTATGTCTATGCTTCTTCCTCTATGATGAGCGAGAGGGTATCTTTGTGTTCAATGTTGTTTCTCGTCACCAAACAAAAGTAAAAATAAATTATAAAATATTCACAAAATTCAAATTTTAAAAATTCACCGGCAAGCACGGGCGAGCAGGGGTAATAATATACGGGGTGCGTCACTGCGCGATTTCGATTGAAGCTACGCTGTACCCAAATAAGAAAATTTTCCCAAATTATTTTTTTCACATTTTTTTTCACTAGACAATACTAGTTAACTATACCATTTTGGACCACATATAACATACAAAAAAAACATAAAATAAAAAAATTCAAAACACTTTTATAGACCGTATTTCTATGCTGATTCTGAAAATATCCTCTATTCATGGCTAACTTGAGTTGATCTGCTCCTTGAAAATTGCAAAAATTATGGAGTTGTTTTTACAGGGAGTTTTATGAACCAAATCATGACTTAAGTTTGTGGGACTCAAAAACTAAACTCACTGTAAAAAACAACTCCATAATTTTTGCAATTTTCAAGGAGTAGATCAACTCAAGTTAGCCATGAATAGAGGATATTTTCAGAATCAGCATAGAAATACGGTCTATAAAAGTGTTTTGAATTTTTTTATTTTATGTTTTTTTTGTATGTTATATGTGGTCCAAAATGGTATAGTTAACTAGTATTGTCTAGTGAAAAAAAATGTGAAAAAAATAATTTTGGGAAAATTTTCTTATTTGGGTACAGCATAGTGATTTTATTTGTACGACGATTTTAAAGCGACGCGCGGATCGTGACGCACCCCGTATATTATTACCCCTGCGGGCGAGCCATAATGACTTTTTTGCCAGTCGTGCTCTGTCAGTCACGAGAGGAGGGGACTTGGGAAAGTTAAAATATAACGCACGAAATGATGTCAGTCGTTTGCCATTATTCACGTTGTAAAGTAGCGGTACTGTCCGTAGATAGATTGTAGAAGTAGTAGTAGTAGTGTAGTAGGTCCCACAGCATTGAATGATACTATGTAGGAAATAACTGGGCTAGATAAGCTAAGATGATTGTAAATTAGCTTGTTATTATCAGTGTTTACATCAAATAATATCATGTATGCAATATAAAATTGATGTAGATTATTATCGTTGGGTCCAATTCTCCTCCCATTCATATTTGATACCCACTTAAATGATGATACTGCATAAAGAAAACACAGAGGAACTAGCTAAGGCAGTAGCAACATATCAATCTCTGGTTGTTGTTCCAAAATATTGTTGACAGTAGGAATAGAACTAGGACTACCGTACCACTTTTACATGTAGAAGTTTCCATTAAGTGCACAGAAAATTCCCACACAAACAGCAGTAGCTGTCTCCATTTCTCCAGTAGTTGGTGGATATTTATTTCAACACTTTTGGTAAGAGTCAAGTAATATTTTTAACAGGGAGATATTGAGGTCATCAATAGCTAATAGTATAGAATATCAGATAAATAGACTAGAAATCCAATCAGCTGGAAGTAGTAGCAGCAGTATTCATGAAGACTAGGTTTGAGCTGACCACTTGCATATTCTTTCATCCAGGCTGTACATATGCTGCACCCAATGAAAACAACCCCCCCCCCCCCCTCCCCACTTTTATAGGGACAACATAACAGTTATGGGTTAATATATTGTAGCAGTACTTGCAATAGTTGTAATTATTTGGTATATTTGCCGGCTGCATTTTTGTTTGATTCTGACTCTACACATTATAGACACAGGCTTTTCTGGAAAAACCAACAGAAATTTATACAACCTGTGTGCATTCCATGCTCTTTGCAGTTTTTGCTGGTAGGTAGGACCTCTATAATATAATGATGATAGTAATCTGCCAGTTTCTTTCTAAACCTATTCCACAGACAGTGCTTTTGGAAAAAAAAAGACTCAATAGAAGCATTATTCATTCTGAGCAAATTCCATACCTTGCACCTTTGGAAATATCTATAGGCGTGTTCCGGCTCAAGGTGATATTTCATGGGACAACGGGACTCAATTTTTTAGATGCGCGATAGGCTCGCGAGAAAATTCTTTTGAAATTATTAAGAATTGAAATGGAAAATTCCTCTATTAACACATTGACAATGGGAATGTATTGAATCGAACCTCCATGGATATCGGTCTATTTAACATACGCTTATAAGACGAAATATAGATATCTATACCGTTAAGAGAGGGAAAAAGTTTGGGTGTGATTTGGTCATCTGGGGAAAATTCTATGAAGATTTATATAGGTGGCAGGCGAATTTCGAATCGCTAGGAAGAGGTGCATAAGAGAGGGAAGTTAAAAAATCAAATAATGGACTAATAGATAAAGTGCTAGTCCAGATGTCTCTATTACTGTTATCTTAGTCAATGCGATAATTTGTATAGTTATTAGTACATTAAGAGACGACCCATTATCATCGGGAATATTGGACGTGTTTTTTCGGAAAATCCGATCATGTGTGTCTTTTACTAAGAGAGAGCTCAAGTACTTAAAAATGGATCCAATTAAACCCAAATTTTTCGTCATTGTTAAGAGAACAAGCATCTGTATTTCGTCTCATAAGCTTTTGTTAAATAGATTGATATCCATGGAGGTTCGATTCAATACATTCCCATTTTCATGTTGATATAAGGAAAATTTCGCCCTATTTACTGCATAGGTGCGCGTTAATTTATTATTTTCAAACATTGATACCGTACACCATATGGGGAAATTCTCCTTGGATGAGTACCAGGTCATTGCTTACACTACCTAGACCTGTCGATAATTTGGAATGTGTAGAATGCCTATGGATAGTTACTGAAGAAGGTTTGAGGAGCAACCATACAGTTAAAAATCCCCCCGATGATGGTACTTTCACTGCATAGCGCGTGTTGTAGAGGGTGTAAACCAATCCCGCGAACAAGCGTCTGTCCGAAGATTGTCACACAGTGCGCAAAACAGAACCACGTTGAGCCGGAACGCGCCTATAATATACCAAGCCATTCTGTGTATTAAGCAGTGATCTGCCAGTTTATTTCTGCCCCTACCTGTAGGTGAAAAATCAACAGTATGTTTTGCACCTTTCGGAAGGTAGTCACAGCTAGCACACATATCCTCCTTAATAAATCAGTGATCTACATTTGTTTCTTTTTGAACCTACTTTGCAGTCATGTCATGTTACCATCCAATCCATGCCTTATCACAGACAAAGCAGGAAGTTTTATATGGTTACCATATGGTGATGACTGTGATACACAGAACCTATTCTTATTAGTTAAAGCACATACATGCAGTGGGAATATTTTCTTTCGTGTTACACTTCTTTACCTCTGAAAAACAAGTGAAGGGTTGTTGTGACAAGATTTAAAGGAACAATCCACACTAGTACCACTTTGGTACATTACATCCCTCAAACTGTCATGAATAATGGAGAAGAATTGGAAATAGTACATAATATCACCTGACCCATCTGGTGTTGTCCTCTGCAACCCTTTTATATGAGATATGTTTTGTTGTTCATTCCACAACCATAAGGAGATGAAAGTTGTAGTAGGCACACACAGTATACCCAACCCATCTAATGTTGTCCTCTGCAACCCTTTTGTACTGATATTTTGTTGTTCATTTCTGATCAAAAATCATGTACTGTTACAAGTGTTCCTACCATAACAGCGGAATATATTTTACTCCACAATCACAAGGAGATGAAAGTTGTAGGAGGTACTCATAATGTTCTGATACACTTTGTGGATGCTTGTGTACCTGACCCGGCAGGCGTTATCATCTGCAACAACCCTCAACATTGCTTTTCAGCCAACATGCCATATTTCCATGCCAAAAAGTAGCATTTAGAAATAGGCTAGCACAACATTTGAAAGAAGCAATTGGGCAATGGTTTGAACATCCAGATACCATCCATATATGCATATGATCAAAATACACCAACAATACTTGGAGCATTCACCTCATTGGTTTTTGGTGGGGCGGGGAACAATAGAATAGACATAAATTTGCCCAAAATACACACATTGCAAAAATATTTGAGATGCTACCACACCCATTCCAGGTGTGCTGATCACAAATAAAATAGCTAAGGATCCATCTTAGTCATAGAAGGATTGGTTATTACCATTATTTAAGAAAACCAAACATATATTTGGGGTGTCATGGGTCAAAACCTAACGCTTTAAAGCACACTGAAATCCTCAAATAATATAAAACTGTGTACAATCAAGGCCTTGATGCACCATCAATATGGACTTAGTACACCAAAACAATTATATGGAGCTCACCAATATAACTATACCTACAAGGTCCGAGTAAAGCTTTGGTTTCTATGGAGATTATGAAGGGATAGGGCCGCATTAACCACAAAATGGGCCGTTTAGGCCAAAAAACATGGTTTTCCACTTTTGTGTGCACCTAAGCTGAATCATCAACACAAAGCACCAAGAGCAAGCTCATTTTGGTATACATGGTTCATCCCATCTATATATTATGGGATGATTCAACTATTTGAGTGTACTGTATGTCCACAAACACTGCAAATGGGCCAATTTTTGGGTTATTTGATGTGTGCTGTGTGTGAGCCTACATTGTGAGATACCAGTAGGCTAGCGAGACTAAATAATATAGTAGTTCTCCATCCAATAGTTCAACTGTAAATTTTATGGTCTATTTTTCCAAAAAAATGACTTTTTAGGTGTATGTACTTGATGCTAAAGTTGTTATTTAACTACACTAACAAATACTAGTAAAATTTGGACATGATTTAGCTCTTATATTGATAATTCATTTGAGGCTTATCAAAATACTAATTGTGCGCATTGCAAATTTCGTCGGAATTTTCGAATAGCCTCTATTTTTAAATTACCTCATTTTTGTCACCAAACAAGCTTCATATTTATTTTAATATCAATATCACACTTTTCCCTAACACTTTTCTATTCGTTGAGAAAAAATAAACAGACTTTTCTTCATTTTACCTTTACAGTAATAGTTTTAATTCACGACGACTACGACAGATAATAAGACAAAGCCAAATAAGACGATGGTAACGACGACAATGGCAACGATGACCGTAGACGCAAATTATAAGGAGAATAAGGATGATAACAATATAAGGAACATCTGTAACCAAAGGAAGTCGACTGTATGGTTGTTGATGCTGGTTATTGGCTGTGTCATATTCGGATTTGTTACCAGTTATCATAATCTCAATGATTATAAAAGCTCTGCTTATAGCAGTGCGTCACAGCCAAGATCATTATTATTAAACAAACAACAACCACAACCACCACCACTTTTACAATTGAGTGAATTGACTCGAAGCCATATCCAAAATATTATATGTCCCGAACCACTTTTTCCACTTTACGATAAGATCCTCAATTATAATAGTAAAGAACAACATCTACAGGAACAAATAATTCCAAGATCAATTCATTTTGCATGGATAAGAGGATATCATTTCACAGATGACAAAATGGGATTAAGCCGTTGTATATCGCAAGATATGATGGAAATTGTGGATAAATGGAAGGAGCAATTCCCATCATACAATGTTTATTTTCATGACGATGTTGCAGTTGATGCATTATTTTATGATAATGGTAACTATTGGTATGGTATATTTCCACAATTAAAAGGAATAATGAATTCTTGCGTTAAATTTGGAAGTGCAATGAGGATTGATATATGGCGAGTTCTTATTTTATATCGACATGGCGGTACGTAGGACATAGCGTCGGATTGTGTATACATGCATGAATATTGAATTACAGTGGTAGCTTTGTTTAAATCAAAATATGATCAAACTCATGCTTGTATTTCGTTTTCAATCAAATAATGACCATTCATTTTTCTGTTTGTTTGTTTGTTTGTTTGTTTGTTTGTTTGTTTGTTTGTTTGTTTGTTTGTTCGTTCACGAAAGGATTTTATTCGGATTTTGATATTGCACCTGGTCCAAAATTAACAGAATTGACAATCCAACACAATGATTCTGTTTTTTTTCTTAGTGATAATTGGAATCGACCAAGTCAATGGTTGATTGGTATGGAACCAAATCATCCTATTTTGTATCATACAATGCTAATCATATTAGAACAACTATTAAAACTAAAGAATGTATCAAGGGTAAAACTTGTTTTCTTGACTGGACCAGATGCACTAAAACAAGGGTACAATGCTGTCATAACCACTAACGATGATGGTGAGGAACCATATAAACAAATTTTCAAAACAGGCATACATAGATTAAGAAAACCATATCCAAATAAAGCTGTTCACAAACTTGGATATAAGGGTCATGTCTATCAAAATGCAAACCAAAAAGTACCGTATACTACTAATAGCAATAATAATAATACAACACCAATAATGATTTCCAAAAAAGAACGAATTCAAAAAGATATGAATACAACACACTGGAAGAAAAATTTGGCTTCAAACAAGAAAAAGGTTCCAAGCGGTAGATGTACTGATCATTTATATATGAATGCCCAGAAACAACAGCAACAATATGTAACCATAGGATTGACCCAATGATGATTAAGGAAGTGAGCATGTTGAATGTTCTCTCTTATTTTCTTACACCTACCAGCTAGAAGTTTCTTTCTGGATAGATAATCTATAGATTCGTTGTTACTTTAAAGTAGTATACACGAAGGAGCTATTTAAATTGAAACAAATGAAGGAGTAATCTTATAAATATTCTGTTGACTTATTGTATTCTTTTCCCACGCAAAAATGATGATTGACAGAGAAATACTGGACAGATGTGCTGCACAGTTTTGTCTAATTATCAAGGTATCGCATAGTTCTCACTCAATCTGATCAGACCAGGCCGACTGAGTAAGATTATTCAGAACAACAGGATAGGATTGACTGATTGATCTTTTCTTGAGGAATGATTTATTATCAATCGTCTATCAAACGTAAAACTACTAACTTACTGCTGATTAATTTGTTTATTATTTGCGAATTACGAATTACGACGAAGAATTTCAATATTTTCATTTGCATCATTATGTTTATTTAATCCACGGCCAAATACAACAGGTGTATGACATTTGGAATGGATCCATAATTGTGCAATATGTTTCTGACCAGATAATAATGATTCTATTAATTCTGAATCTAATGAATTTTCTAATCCTGAATCTTCATTTCGATTTCGTCCAATCGGTGGTTCACCAGCATGTATCGTTCTATGATCGGCACGTGTATTATCAAATGAATGAACGTTACCGAATGCATTTGTATTAATATTTGTATCATTAGTGCTTTTGGTAGACTGTTCACCTGTAGTAATGGCTGGAAAGAAAAGTAATGCACGACCAATTTTTGGTGATACAGCTAAACGACTGTTATTTGCATCATTACCTATCAGATCACGAAATAATGTCCGTCCTGACCCCTTTTGACATTCATTATCTAAATAAACTAAAACAGTAGCAATACGTTGACCACCTCTAGTTTGTTCTACCTGCTCTTGATGCTCGTCATTATCGTCATCTAATGCATCCTCATGCCAAGCAAAACCTTGTTTAGAACCAGAATATTGGACTAATTGTATTTCTTCTATTTGATTTAAATTAATGGAAGGTAGTAATTTTAATAGTTCATTTAATATAGGTGCTACTGCAGAACAACCATATCGTACATACCATGTTGTTGATATTCTTTTATTATTTCTATTTCTACTATTACTACTATTACTACTATTACTACTATTACCGATTGTTGTTGTTGTACGACTTTCAAGACGTATAACTCTACCAGCATCGGATGGTAATTGTCGTTTTGTCAATTGTAATATATTTTGACATTCAATCTTTGTTAAAAAATTATCTATCACAAATACTGGTGGATCCACATGTAACCATTGAACACTACTATTACTATTACCAGTAGTATTATTACTACCAGTAGTATTGTTACTGTCATAATTGAAATTTACATTACATCGTCCATCTAATGCTGTTGGTTTCGATCCTAACATACTTCCTCCAGCGAGCGCAAAGTGCCGCGCGGGCTATCGCGTGGAAATTTAGCTAGTGTTATTAACACGTTAAAACCTTAAAATATTAAGATATAGGGTTAAAGTAACCGCTTTTAACCCCAATAAGAGACATAAAACACAAAGATAATGATGGAACGATACTCAGTACAACAAGATAAATCACAATAACTATCATTACGATTGAATTATCTATGCTATATTAATGTTAATAAGTACTACTGTATGTGCTTATTATCAATGAATCGCTTCTTTATGTACTGGACTTGTTGCTTGTTGTGATTGCAAATAATACAGTAAGTACAGTATCGATCGGACCGGATCCAATGGAATGGATCCATTCGTTCGATCGGATCCGTTCGTTGATTGATACACCCATCCCTCCCTGTAATGTTTTAGATTATTATGTGTATTATTGTGTTTGTATCGGTCCCCGTAATATAGATCGGATCCATTCATTGATTCAGCCTTTCCGTAATATAGATTCGATTCCCATTCTCCGTAATATAGATCGGATCCGTTTGTAGATTTCACCCATTCCTCCCATTGATAGATTAGATTAGATCATAGTGTATATTGTTATGTTTGTATTGTAGTTATACCAATCCAATTTCCAGTACCATGCCTGGAACTGTTAATCTTCCTCCAAGATCTGATCAAATTCATCATCAATACCACCTGTAAAATATTCATAATCAGGATGATTGACACTTCCATGTTAGACTCATAGTTCATATATATCTCCTGGGAGTAAGTATTGTGGATCATATACTTGTTCTGGTCGTAGTTCTCCATCACTTTTGTATTCTGCCATTACGATATTCTTTGGTCTATTTTTTTCGACGACGGACTGTTGGTGGTGGCGATGTTACTACTAATCCTCTACCATATTCAATAGCACGACGACGACCACTTCGAGTAATATCACCACCACCATCACCACCTCCTAATGCATTAAATTATATGGTAACCACGTTCTTGAATCCTTGATTGCATCGTAGATATTCTTCGGTCGGTTTCTTTTTCTTTTTCGACGACGGACTGTTGTTATTGTTGGTGGTGGTGGTGTTACTACTGCTGTCGCTGCTCCTCCACCAAATTCAATACAACGACGACGACCACTTCGATCATTACCACCACCACCACCACCACCTCCTCCTCCTAATAGATCAAATGATTGAGCATGTAGTATTTCCTCATTAATGAATTGAGAGGAATTGATAATACCAATTGAATTTTCATTATATTTGACATCAACTTTTCTTTCTTCTGTATAAACTGCAGAAACGAATCATATCCCTCCCTTACTTGTAGTGGATGGATCAACTCTAACACATGCTCCCATAGAGAAGATATCTCTACTCATAGGAGGAGGAGGCTTGGTGTTGGGACGACGAAACATCTTGTTGTTGTTGTTGTTTTAGTCTTGAAAGAAGCAACACCTATTTATTTTTTTCTTGGTCAAAAAATGGAGTTAGAAGGTCCTGCTTCGTGTCATGTCTTGTGCTATTAATACCGAAGAGAGTGCACCAAATTCGTTTTGTGATTAGACCAATAGAAGATTTGATATGGTTGATTTTATAAAAAATTCGACCAATCTGCTTCACCAACAGTCCCAGTTTGAAAAGAATTGATATTTTGGCTTTAAAAATAGGACTTTGAAACTGACTAGGAGCGCAGCAGTAGTAGTTGAGATGTTTGTTCTATAGAGTATGGTTTTGTTTATATTCATTCATTGGAAGTTGACGAAAATTGAGCTACCATGGTCAAATCCATTAGGACGTAATTAAAAAATAATAATGAAATAATAAAGTTTACGATGGAAAAAGAAGAACGTGTTAATAACACTAGCTAAATTTCCACGCGATAGCCCGCGCGGCACTTTGCGCTCGCTGGAGGAAGTAGCAGCATAGGATTGTGCTTTTATAGTCCTATCATTTGTATTTTCTGGTAGTGGTAATAATGCGTCATCCCAATTACGTTGAAAGTCCTTTGTTCTTGTTACAGCTTCTCCCCAACGATCATCATTATCGTCGCCTGAAGACTTCAATCCTGTAATATCAATGTATCGTTTTCGAAACTGATGATGGACAGCAGTTTTTACTGCTGTTGTCACTATAAATGCATTGACTGCTACGATGATACTAGAACTGCTTGTACTGCTTTCGTCGTCTTCATGATTATAGCGCTGACGGAACAAATGCAACAGTAATGTAATTTTAATCGCCAGCACCCAGATCCTCTGCATTTTAGAATGATTGTTGTGTGGTTATCACTCCCATGTCAGCGTGGTACAGATCACAGCAATACAGTACACCATGACATAATAAAAGGTACGTAGTAGAGAGGATATATGATATTGAAGATATAATTTCTTGTAATCAACTCTTGATGCTGCATACAGGTAGAAGATTGTATATTACTGGCTGAGCATCCTCTCCTGGTGCATGCTGATTATACCCTTTGAATCAATCACACATCATACGTACTTCCGCAATACCCCTCTGGCCCTGTTAAAATAAGAATAAAAAAAGAATAGCATGCAACACGATTGCTTATGTAAAAAGTGACTGAATGATTGATTCATTCGATTCCTTCGATTCATTCGATTCGAATCATGAATCAATCAGTCAAAGTCTTAAGAGCAACTAACTACCGTATCGCGTTTAAGAATTTCCATAATCTACTACCGTATCGCGTTTAAGAATTTCCATAATCTACTACCGTATCGCGTTTAAGAACTTCCGTAAAGCAACGTTACTTACTTTGTAAACTAATCAGAATTTCTTTCTTCGCACACATACATGATGACGATGACAGCGACAATAAAATCTGAATTATATTGAATCGAATCGAAGATCGTACTAATAAATAGGCTATCTACCGTAGTTATTGAATCAGGTAATAAATCTTCGGCGGCACAGCGGGTAGTGTAGTGTTTATTTGTGATTGTATTGTGCTTCGTCGATCGATTCGAAGGAAAGGAAGGAAGGAATAATAAACAATACAAAACATAAGTCCAAAATATAAACAACAAAGCATTGCTTTTTATTTTCTCACCAAAAAAAAAGACGAAATAGTATTACCAAAACTACGATGATGATGGAGATGATGATGTTTTCTTTCTTACGTTCATCTCGTCGTCCTACTCAATTGTTCGTGCTGGTGGCTTTAGCATTATTTGCTCTCGGTTCAACTTCATCCGTTACAGCAGCAGGTGCAAAACCAAATCAACGATCATCACGATCAGCAAACACAAATAAAGAGCAATCACAATCACCGCCACCACCTACTGATAGTACTGATTTTATTGATTGTAATGATCCATGTAATGATGGTGATGTCAATTATGAATTAATTGCTTCGGTCCAAACCATCAAAATGAATTTTGGAAATTATACGTATCGTGGTCGAACATTCGCACGACCTAATGAAAAAACTGGACAGATACCGGAAGGCGACTCCAATCATATGGGACCCACCATGTATGTGAAACCAGGACAAAGTTTGTACATCAAATTTCGAAATGAGCTTTACAAAGAACAAACAAAAAATATTAGTCCACTTCCAGTAGAAATTTATGATTATTGGTCACGTCTGGTGGTACCTGGTGAAAAGATTAAGTACCAATATTATAAAAAACCGGTCTCATCACCTGAATTAATGGAAGTCGATGAAAATAATCTACCAAAATCCTTTGATGCCACGAATTTACATTTACATGGCTTAGATATTGCTGTCCATATGTTTGATCCAGTTGGGACACATAATCCAGAAGCATCTCATATTGCAATTGATCCAGGACAATGTTATTGTTACAAATTTCAAATACCCAATGATCATCCCGATGGTATGTATTGGTATCATCCACATTTACATGGATCTAGTGCGATACAATTATGGAGTGGAATGATGGGATTATTATATATCCAAGGTACATTCGAACAAGAATTAAAGACAAAATATAATATACTCGATAGTCGTGAATTTGTAATCTGGGATCCAATATTTCAAGATATCACAAATAAAACAACAACTGATGATAATGATCGACAACAACAACATAATATTGAAGTCGATGAATTTTTACTAGGACAAACAACATTATCGAAAATACATCCATTTTTAGTCAATGGTGAAATCACCCCACTATTTGATAATGTGATGGTCAATCAAATATTACATTTACGTGTATTATGTGCTACAATTGAAAATGAAAATACTTTTATTATTTATAAATATGTCGAAGGTAAAGATTATAGTACAGCAAATTGGAAAACAGAATCGATACCATTTTATCAAATAGCCTCGGATGGTGTGACCTACAGTGGCAATCCCATCCAACGGAATATCATTGTAGTAGCAGGTGGTCAACGAGAAGAATTATTATTACAATTTAATGAAACAGGGAAATATGTAATAAGTCAACAGGGTATCCAAGGGATGCAATTTTTTGATATGTATGGACATCCACATGATCAATTACTGGCAATCATTAATGTTGTGGATGATGATCAAAACGATAATGATGCTAATGATGTAGAAGCAGAAGAAGCAGAAGCAGAAGATGCAGTATCATCCTCCTCCTCCCAAGAACAACAACAACCATCAAATATTGATATTCCAAATATGATATTTACACCAGGATATACCAAAGAGGAAACCATCCACTCTCATCAAATTGTGAAAACAGAAGTCATTGTTTTTTCGATGGGTGCCAATCGGAATCAAGTACCGTTTCCACAATATTATGTCAATGGACATAGTTATAGTCCCAACGAAATTAATTTTTATGCAAATCCTGGTGATGCTATTGAATATATCTTAATTAATGCCAATCATAATGTACATCCTGTAAGTTACAATTTTGTTACCTTATATATATTGTTACTTACTGTACTCGATTGTTTCGGCTGTTTTGAATGGTCTGACCGGACGTTGTTTCCGTCATTTTCGTCGTCATCGCGCGTCGTCGCATGCGTACGGTACAGGACCGTTCCTGAATGCAAAATAGATCTATACAACTAACGTATGCGTCGCCTCCCCCCCCCCCCCCCCCCCCCCCCCCTTCCTCTATCTTCTCTCGTTTACAATTACTAATACAATACAATATCATCATGGAAACAAAAATAAAACAACTTGCAGTTTCATATACATGTCAATCGTTTTCAAGTAAAAGAAATGGGATCTGAATTATCTACTGATAAGTATCCTGTACTGGCAGAAGTAATGAATTTTACAGAAGATGTCTGGCGTGATACAGTGGTTATACCACCCAATGGTCGGACACGGATATGGGTACAATATAAAAATTATACTGGAAAGACGGTGTTTCATTGTCATTTCTTAGCACATGAAGATACTGGTATGATGGCAACATTATTTATTGGTGCACCGGATATTATATTTCATTGGCACGAGCATATACCATTATTAATTGGTGGTGGTATTGGTATTATGGTAGGTCTAACTATACTATTGCTATACTATATTATATGTATTAATAAAAGACGACAACGATCATCAGATTACTCTGTGGTTAAAATGAATGAATTAAAATCAAAGACATATGATTAGTTTAGATTAGCAAAAAACAGATATTAAAAAGGAAGAAAAGTGAAGGAAGGGTTTGAATATCAAGAGAGAGAGAGAAAGGAATTGAGATCAGGATGGAGAACGAGATCGCAAGCTCATATTTCGTTATCTCTCTCTGTCTTTCACTGTGATGAGATGATCGACAAAAAAAGAAATAAAAACCGGACGTGTCCGGTTCAACGTAAACAAACAACACAATAATGTTTTCAAGTAGAGAGGATCGCTGACTGGACGCCTTCAGTCATTATAATTAATTAATTAGATGATAAAAATTTAAAAAAAAATGATAAAACTAGCTGTAGAAACAACTCGGAGGTTACAAATCCTTTCTATATTCCGTACCATCAGTGTAGATTCTTGCCGATTCGAATCGATTCGTATTATCGAATTTGATGCGATTCGTATCGATTGATTCAATTCAATTCAATTCAAATCTAGCAAGAATTCGATAGCATCATAATATACGAATGATTCAATTCAATTCAATTCAATTCAAATCTAGCAAGAATTCGATAGCATCATAATATGGATCGATGCTAGTTAGATGCTAGTACAGGAGGTAGCTTGCACTACGCCACTCCACACACACACACACACAAATACACAATCATTGGTTGCTAGTAAATTCGTCACCAAAACCCACTGAATGACCGCACGCGTCGCTTTACCAGTTTTCTGGTGCATCCCTTCAGTATCGTAAAAGGAATAGATGGTGTGGAGGTAGGTGCATGGATGACAACGATTTATTCACCAATAATACCAGGGTGAACTATAAATTAAGTCAAATACAAAACGAAATCAACCCATATAGCTAGGTGGATCGACTCTAGTGCTCCAAAGTCCCACGAGGTCGGTTTGAGTTGAATTACTAGGGGAAAAATGAATAATCTCCATCC
The DNA here is from genome assembly GCA_900095095.1 of Fragilariopsis cylindrus CCMP1102. Classification (NCBI taxonomy): domain Eukaryota; phylum Bacillariophyta; class Bacillariophyceae; order Bacillariales; family Bacillariaceae; genus Fragilariopsis; species Fragilariopsis cylindrus. The sequence goes on from FMBT01000452.1 coordinate 24,148, forward strand.
GATGATAGAAAAGATATTAAAAAGCGCGCCACGTGGATCTTTTGAAACCCGCGCTAAATGATTTACTAGTGAATTTAGGTGCTAATACTAGAGCACTTACATGTTGTCTATATAAGACAACAAGGAACCAATTCCAAATTGCGCCACCAAAAATTTCTGACTCCCCACTCCCTCATATTAGCTTAACTTGAGATCGGCGCAATTTGAAGATAATTTTCAGAACCGACAAGACGGTAGTTTGTAGCGCTAGACTTGACTCCTGACTTCCGATATCGATTGTTTTTGTTAGTATTGGGCGCCCGTCACTACAGTAGTCTAATCTATATATATATATAACCTGCCGTACAGTACGAGTAAAGTACTACAGAACTCTAGAATATTTAATTTGATTTAATTTTTCTATTTTATTTTATTCAAACCAATGGGCATGCTCCCATACTATGATGGCATGTCATGGCATGCCTGGTATGTTTCCTTACACGTTAATATATGTATGCATCATATCAACTTTTTTTTCCTATATACTCACCGTGACAATATCATTACCATTATCATTGTCATCATCATTGTCATCATCATGCATCATTCATGCATCTTATCTCAGCATTCATGTTATGATATATTCAACATTCATCATTTGTAGTATTAGAAAATCGAATACTTTTATTACTACTAGTAACAGAAGTATTATTATCAACTGACTTTAATGCATCATCATCTGTTGTAGACAAAATTGAATCTATTGTTTTCGTTGCTATTGATGTTGTTACTGTCGATGATGATACCTGTGGTTCTTGATTTTGTTTTTGTTGCTGCTCCTGTAATTCTTGTTCCTCCTCCACATCCTCTTTTGTATCCTCCACGTCCTCCTTTGATTTTTTATTTGTATTATCCTCGTCCTCCTTTGTAGTAGTAGTACCATTATCATCATTTGTATTATTATTAGTACTATCATTATTATCAGTATCAGTATGATCAGAACGTAGTTTTCCTAATTCAATAACTTTTAAAAATGTCATATTTAATACTTTATCTTCTAATAATTCCATATGACCAATATTTGGTATAATTTTTAATTCCGAATTATTACTACTACTTAAACTATCATATACACGTGTTGATATATGACGTGGTAATAATTTATCATTTTCCGCTATGAAAATTATTGATTTTTGTGTAATTGAATTTTCTATATTAAATGGATATTGGATCCGTTCAATTCTATAATCATTCCTCATACCATTGGATACATTCATACCAATACATGGTACTACTATTGATAATATACGTGGTAACCAATTTCCAATAAAACAATCCATTACCCAACCATCTTTTCCTGTACCAATATCATCATATTGATAATATTCCGGATCCGATGCTAATGTAGCAAAGGCTGTTACACGTGATGGACCTAATATACTGGCACAGGCTAAGGTATTTGGTCCACCACTGGAATGACCCACCACACCAAATTTTAGAATATTTAATGAATCAGCAATTTCTTTTATATCATTCGCAAAATCTACATAACTGTACACACCAATTTCAACATTAGACGAACCATGATATCCTGGTCGATTAATAGCAATCACAATATATGTCGATGGTCGATTATCTGGTGTTTCATCTTGTAGTAATGATACACCACTTAAATACATACCATGGAAGGCAAATATTACAGGTAAATTAGGATATTTTGATGATTCATCTGCATTATTTGAATCTGATCTGATTAATAAAGGATATTGTGGGTCACATTTGTCGATGTTACATTTGTCTATTCCAATTGCAGCATCTGATCTGATTAATAGAGGATTTTGTTCGAATTCAATTGGTCCATCAATATAATATTTGATTTGACGTCCACTCTCACGTAATTCAATAGTATGTAATTTACGTCGTGATTTTCCCATAATAAATAATAAATAATTAATAAATAATAAAAGGCAGAGTCAAGTCAAGTCGTTCGCTCTATCTCCTCGCTTATTTACAGTACTGAAACAGGCAACGGCAAACGACGATAAGGTAAATACTATATATATTACGGCAGCTAGCAACGTATTAATTCTTCTGTTTCGTTCTCGTTTTCGTTTTCCAGTAATAATAGTCGGCGGTTTGCTTCTTGTTTATATTTTTTTTATGCTACTACTGCCCAAGGCCTGAAAAGAGAGAAGATTTGAGCGATCTGAGCGAAGTTGAGCAAGTTGAGCGACGCACGAAAGAGCGAAGATGTGAATGTTACCACGTACTATTACTACTGTATGTAAAGTAAGTACCGTACTGTACTAGTAGTACAGTATGTGATGTGAAGGAACTTTCCACAAAAAGATCAAAATAATATACACGACTCGACTGACTAACTCACTCAACTCAATTGATGATACAAATAAATCTTTATTGACTGGTCATGATTAAGTTGTATCTTCAACAAACAGAAATACGACTTATTGAGAATAAATAAATAAAAAATAATCATTCTCATTCCTACAAAAGCAAAGCATCGTAGCTATACCTAGTACAGTACACGGCAGTAGAATAGATTAGAGTAATACTGTTGCAATACATTCGAAGTCAAGTACAGTATAGTACAGCACAGCACAGCTCAAGTACAGCACAAGTTCAGTACAATCATTAGTAGTACATTATTATGGCAATGCTAAACAAACGACATCCTAATAATAATGCTGATGCTGCCGGCGACATTGACAATCATAATGATAATGTAGTGGTTTTAATAGACCAGCAGGATGATGATGACAATAATAATGATAAGAATAAGGCATTACGATCGTCGTCATCGTCGTATAATAAACGTCTGATGAAAATTGGTTTTATTAGTTGTTGTTGTTTTATACTAATTTTACTAACGACCATGAATAGTAATAAAGGTGATGAAAGAATAATTATAGTACAATCGTCTTCAACTCATGGACTTCGAAAATATCCATCCCCTACTCAAAATAAAAATAATTTGTATAACTACGAACCATCCATATTAGAAAGTTATATTGTAAATAATGGACGTAGTAATATAAATATGGAATATGATCGTCAAATAGTAAGTATAAATACAAATACAAATAACGACGACGACAAACCTGATAACGAAGTACGTCCATTATCATTATCGTCATTACTTTCCTACTACTTCCTACCATCATTCATTAGGAAGAAGTTGAATGATTATTATAATAGTATTGATTATAATAAATTATCCTCTAATTTACCAAGTGGTTGTGAACTATGGACAAATCCACAAATCACCACCCCCAAAATATATAAAGCATTACAAAAGTATCGGAAACAATTACAAGATTATACTATTGATACAAAACAATTTCAAAGGAAGTTTACTACTAATAATAATGGTGATCAGGGTAATAATGGTGTTGGTAGTGGTGACGGTGAGGGTAGGGGTTATTATGATTTGAGAGATTATTTTACGGAGGATGATTATCCTCATAATCCAAATAATAATAGTCTAAATTACAATGATGCTACTTGTGATTCCATATATGATATTCATCCTCTGAGTCAGATATTTCGCAATCCATCATTCTTATCCAAATCCAGTGATGGAATATATATGGAACCATTTTTACCACCATTACGGAGTCCGGAACTGTGTTATAATGAACAGAAACATGGACAGGAACATGATGAGAGTACTGCTTTAGATTATCACCATTTATTAGATATGGATTATTTAATACATGATTTTGTCAATATCTGTAAAAAACGTATCCATAAATATAGTCGTACTATATTTATTGATATGGGTGCATCCTTGCAATATCATATTGATGATCATAGTTCGAAAGAATTGGAATTACCACCCACATTACAATTATTAAATTTATATTCGAAATTTGGTATACAATTTGATCATATATATGGCTATGAGTATACTATAATGGATCCAAATTTAGTGTATAATGTTCACATACCTAATAAATATAAAGCAGCCTATCATTGGTATAATATTGGTGTCTCATCTAATATAACATCCTATACCAATCCATTACGTTTAATATTAGATACGTATAATAAAGAAACGGATTTTATTGTAATAAAATTAGATATTGATACCCCCACCATTGAAATTCAATTATCAAAATTATTATTAGAGATACCTGAATTAACAAAACTTGTCGATATCTTTTATTTTGAACATCATATTGCCATGAAAGAATTAAGTGCAGCATGGAAATCTACAATGATTAATTCTGGATCGATACAAGATTCCATGGAATTTTTTACTTCATTACGTGAACATAATATATTAGCACATTATTGGATATAAAAAGACTATAAAATAGTATGGACAATACAAAAAAAAGCAACACATCAACAAAGTACTGTAAAATATAAAATAGTTACACTAAACGATACATACGAAAATAAAGTAGAAAGCATACAGTACAGTGCAGTACATTCCTACAACATATACAGTACTGTACATGTCCACCGCCAAGCAAGGGGCTTTTTCCGTTAGTAAAAAAACCAATAAAACTATTTAGTTCTAAAATCTCCTCTTGTTTCAGTAAAGAATCCGAATGAATGAATCGAATCGAAAGAATCGAATGAATGAATATCAATCATCGAATTCATTACTTTATGTATGTATGTATGTATGTATGCATGCATGCATTGTATGTAGGTAGGTAGGTAGGTAGGTAGGTAGGTATGTATGTATGTATGTATGTATGTATGTATGTATGTATGTAACGTAATAATATTATATGCATTATTTTTGTTTCTCTCCGGAAAGATCTGTTTGGCGGCATGCACGGGCGGGCCGCGCATCTATTAGGGAGGACGACAGGGCGTAGTATCGAGAAAAATTATATGAACAGTACATACATTGTCATTCTTTGGAAGTACAGCTCATTTTTTCCCGCCATCACATAATTTTTTTGAATTTCTATATTTCACATCTGGCTGCAACTACTATTTGTACAATGTAGTTCCTACTGTGTAGCTAGTAGCGTGCATCGATCAATATATCCTAGTATCTTCACATCAAGCAAGCAAGCAAGCAAGCAACCGATCAGATCAGTTAATTGTACTGTACTTGACTTGACTTGTGCATTATTTAAACAAATAAATACAGTAATCATATTGTTTGTCGTCGTACTGTTCTGTTCGTTCTGTTCCGTAACTGAGTAGCGAGAGTAATTCGTTCATTCATTCATTCACCCGCGAAAGAAAATCCATCATAAGCAAGAAGCGCATCAACTTCACATGACTGCCTGCACCTTAATCTTCCCCTTCTCTTTCTCTACTACAGTACTAGTAGGATTGCATCGCGAAGCGAATAAACAACAATATAACATTATAGTATCATAATGGTACGACCAATCATAATCCCAAGGCATCAATCATCAACATCAACATCAACATCAGCATGGTCGCCGTCATCGTTGTCATCGTTGCCGTCGCAACAGCAGCGACAGCATCAGCAGCTCGGTAGACATGATGGCGATGATGGTGCTACTACTGGAAGCATTACGGAAAGAAGAAGTAGTACTAGAAACAACAATATACATCCTTTTAATAATATTTACCATCATCGTCGTCGTCAGTGGCAGGATAATAATAATAATAATAATAGTAGTAGTGTTGATGACTGTACTAGTAGTAACGGGAGTAGTAGAAGCAGTAATAATGATAGTTATAATACTGTTGGTAATATTATGATTCCAGGTATACGTAGACATGGACAACAACCACGACATTCTTCTTCTTCTTTGAACAACAATCATCAAACTATAGCTACTCTCGAACATTTACAACAGCCACTTCTATATGATGATCAACAAAAGGTAGATCAGGATAATCCTACTAAATTGGTTCTACAACCCCGACAACGACCGATGACGATGATAACTGCTCAACAACAACAACTTTATTCAACTCCAGAAAAGAAGCAAAAGGAAAACAAGATGAACAGTATTAGTAGTAGTAACGTCCGATATGCTGTGTACACACAAAATAAAAACTCTAAACAGAATAATAAGAAAAGTAAGAAAAGTAAGAAAAAGAAAAAATCTTCACCATCATCTGTCATATCAATTTCTAATAATCCACTAGATTTCATCTTGGAGGAAGGAGAAGAATTTGAAGATGAAACTACCGATGATGATAATGATGATGACAATGACAATGATGACAATGATGACAATGATGACAATGATGACAATGATGACAATGATGACAATGATGATGATGATGAAGGAACAGGAGATCTTGCTGTCTTTGATTCAGAAGAATCAGTAGTTAGTTCAGTATTTAGTTCAATGTTTAAAGATCTTGAAGATGGTGATAATGAAGATGAAGATGAAGAAGCCGAAGTAGAAGAAGAAGCTAAAGAAATAGAAATAGAGACAGCAGCTGCAGCAGTGGCAGCAGGAAGAGTCCTCCAAACAACGGAGGCGACGAAGGCGACGAAATATCGTAATAGTACTGGGTGTACTACTACACGTAGGAAGAAAAACGTATGTACATCAATGTTTCCAAATCATCAGAAAGAAGAAGATATTGAAGAAGAAGAATTTTTCTATAAGTACGATGATGTTGATGATTTTGATGTAGAACGATTATCAGATGCATTTGGTAGTAGTACATTTGGTAGTACAATCAACCATGTTGATGAAGAAAGTTATAAACAAGAATTTGATTGTTGGGATACAAGAGCAACAACATTTCCAGGAATGATGAATGGTGTACATCAAAAGGAACAATTTTCTATTGCTGCTGGTGCTAGTGGTGCTGTTGGTGGTGCTAGTGGTGCAGATATTATAGCAACAACAACAACAACATTTTTAGGAATGATGAATGATATTCATTATGATGAACAATTTGCTATTGCTAGTGGTGGTGCTGGTGCTGGTGCTACTGGTAATAGTAGTAGTAGTGTAGCACCAATAACACCAACAACATTACAAAAACAAGAAGAACAAAGGGAACGTACAAACATCAATAATCTTCCTACTCGTGATAATAATCATGACAATTGCAAGTATAATAACAATAACAATAATAATAATACTTCGCTTCATCTTCCAATGCATAAAATATTAAAAACGGCTGCATACAAAAGTCGTTTAGGTTCACCTTTACATCAACATCAAGTTTATAAAAATCAAACTCAACAGAAAACTCCTAGGCCATGTCGTTTCTTTTTCCGGCAAGGTTCTTGTCGATACGGTGAAAATTGTCGATTTAGTCATGTAGTAGAAACGGGACAAAATCAACAGCAGCAGCATAGTCGAGATAAAAAAACACCGAGTGCTCAACAGCATCAATTACAACAACATCAATTGTTGCAACCACCACATGTTACTAATAGTATTTCGACAACAGAACGATCGTTATTTTTTCCATCATCGTCACCGATTATGATAACTCCACCATCATCTTCATCATACTCACATCAGCAGCATCAGCAACAGCAGCAACATCAACATCAACCAACATTATCATCATCATTGTTCAACAACTTTAGTTCTTCGTCATTGCCGCCGAATATGCCATCATTGTATCCACGACCGTCACCACTGCTATGTGTAGAAGTAGAACAACAACAACTACGACATCGTCGTGGTAGTGGTGGTGAAACTACTCCTACTCTTCTAATGAATGATCGATATGATAAATATAAACAAATGAATCGAATAAATTCTAAACTTAATAATAATAATGATAAACAACATAACATGCTACTACTTTCACGTCAAAATCAACAATTACGTCATCAGAATGAGAATGAGAATGACAATGACAACGAGAATCACAATCACAATGAAAATGACATTGACAATAAAAACAATGATGCATTTAATATTGCAGAGGAAGAATTATTAAATGATATCCAACATTCATTTGATGTTGTTGAAAAACTTCAAATGAAAATCAATTTAGCAAAGCAACATCATAATGCATGTATAGTAAGACATCAAAATGCATGCTCAAAACGTAATATAGAAGTTGAATCGTATGCTGTACAAACATTACATCTTGAAATAATTAATAAATATATTGGAACAAATGAAAAAGCACGTCAATTGTTATTGTTGGATGATGATTTTTTTTTTAATAATGGTGGTGGTGGTGGTACGACGTCGTCATCAATCTTAAATTCAAGTTTTGCTAGTACACAACCAGGATTGATCAAACCGGGGATACGTCATAGTATAAAAAATAATAGTAATGATAATCATCATCAGCAGGAACAGGAACAGGAACAGGAAAATAATGAGAATACAAATAATAATATAAAAATTGATAATCCATATGGAGATAAATCTGTTGAAGAATTACGTGTAATAAAAAATCGTTTAATTATGATAAAAGATTTATTTACAAATGCTCAACAACAGCAACAGCAACAGCAACAGCAACAAAATGATTCAAAAGATTCATCAGTATCATTATCAGAAGAAGAAGACAAGGATAAGGATAAGGATAAGGATAAGAAACAGCAGCAGCAGCAATCACTAAATAAACAACAACAGACGGGGGATGATTCACAAATAAGGATCGAAAATGCAACATCCAAATACATTTTATTTAGGAATCGTAATTTAATATAGCTATAACATAATAATGCACACATTCATCAAACAGCACATTGCAGTGCAGTGTAGTACTGTACTTTACAGGAAACTCATATCCATATACAACTTGTAGGAACAGCGCATAGTCTAGCATAGTCTAGCATAGTCTAGCACAGTCTAGCATAGTCTAGCACAGTCTAGCATAGTCTAGCACAGTCTAGCATAGGATATTACTGTATGGGATGAATATTTTTTTTGATTATATCATTATATATATGTAGATCCTTTCGATTCCTCAAAAGAGATAACGATTTTGCCGTAGCAACCGATTATTGAGATTATCTTAAGACGCGACACAAGAAACATGATTATAAATCTCCCCAAATTAGCATAGAGGGGGCCCCGAAAATAAATGTATTCAGGGACAAAAAAATGTATTTGGGGACAAAATATTACATACAAAAATATTGTATATGTACTACACTAGTACTATTAAGTCGGGTGCACTAACATCCACATAGTATACTAGAACATTGTGGTTGTTGAATAAACTGCATTCCGCTTTTAAGGCAGGCACAAACAAATAACAAGACTTTTGATCAAAATGAACCACAAAATATCTCATTTGAAAGAGTTGCAACAGACAACACCAGCAGGATTAGGTGCATAAGCATTCACATAGTGTATCAAAACATTGTGTTTGCCTTCTACAACTTTTCTGTTCATGTGGTTGAGGAATAAAATTTGTTTTACTATTGTTGCATGCACAAAAATAAAGAGGTTTTTGATCAGAAATGAACAACAAAATATCTTATTTGAAAGGGTTCCATAGGACAACACTAGATGGGTGAGGGGTGCAAGCATTCACATAGTGTATCAAAACATTGTGTTTGCCTTCTACAACTTTTCTGTTCCTGTGGTTGAGGAATAAAATTTGTTTTACTATTGTTGCATGCACAAAAATAAAGAGGTTTTTGATCAGAAATGAACAACAAAATATCTTATTTGAAAGGGTTCCATAGGACAACACCAGATGGGTGCGGGGTGCAAGCATTCACATAGTGTATCAAAACATTGTGTTTGCCTTCTACAACTTTTCTGTTCATGTGGTTGAGGAATGAAATTTGTTTTACTGTTGTTGCACGCAGAAAAATTAAAAGCTTTTTAATCAGAAATGAACAACAAAATATCTCATTTGAAAGAGTTGCATAGGACATTACCTTCTTTGTCAGGTGCATAAGCATTCACATAGTGCACTAGAACATTATGTACTAGAACATTGTTTGTGCCTCCTACAACTTTTCTGTCCATGTGGCTACTGAATAAATTCAGTTTTGCTTTTGTGACAGGCACAAAAAGAACAACATGATGTTTGATCAGAAATATTGAACAGCAGAATATCTCAGTTGAAAGGGTTACAGAGGACAACACCAAATGGGTTGGGTGCACTAACATCCAAATAGTGTATTAGAACATTGTGTGTGCCTCCTACTACTTTTCTGTTCATGTGGTTGTGGAATTAAATTCATTACTCTGTTATGGTAAGCACATAACCAGAACATGATTTTGGATCAGAAATAATGAACAACAAAATATCTCATTTGAAATGGTTACAGAGGACAACACCAGATGGGCTGGGTGCACAAACATCTACATAGTTTACTAGAACATTGTGTTTCCCTCCTACCATTGCTCCATTCCTGGTGGTTCATCATCACTTGACTAAAGTAATTCTGATTGGTATCATTATTTATTTGTATCTCAAAAATTCTCCTTAGGTTCTACAACCAGCATGGTGCACCAGAATACCACCCAGTCATTTATCTCATTCCCATAGGGGATGAACCAAGGGTTATGATCCCTCATACATACCTTATTCTTGCCTCCAGAACACAAACATTGCATCTTGGCCAACATGGTTTGAACACCCAGATACCTTCCATATATATATATATATATGGGCAAAACAGACCAACAATACCTTGAACATTTACCATATTGGTGGTGTGGTGGGGCAGGGAACAATAGAATAGACATAAAATGTACACATTGCAAACATTTTTGAGACGCTACCGCGCCCATACCAGGTATGCTGAGTCCCAAATAACAAAGCTAGTCATCAAACTAACTCATTAAGGTTTTGGACTATATCATTGCTGTAGGTAACCATAGATATATTTGGATGTCACTGGTCAAAACCCACCTCTATTAAAACACACAATTTCCTTAAGTGCCAAGTGCGCGTGTAATCAAGGCCGTATTGCACCTAATAACCATGAAAGGTTATATGGAGCTCATCATTATACCTATGGGTACAAGATCCAACTATTGCTTAGGACTGTAGGGAGGTTAGGAAGGTGTCAGTATTTGCTAAGCCCCAAAAGGGTCATTTAGGTCCCAAAAGAGGTTTTCCCCTCTAGTGCCCACATCAGCATGGTCCTGCCATAGCTTGCCAAGTTTTTATTGCCTTTGGTGTATATGGTCAACCCTATGTGCTTACTTTGGGATAATTAATCCCCCCCCGATGGGCCATTTTCCCATGTCCTAGGCTGCATCACCACACCCTTTAGCACCTTCAAGTGTGAAGAACACATACCTAGCGCCCCAAAGTCCCGTCCAGGTATCCACCCTATGCATATTAAGTTCAGATTATACCATCAAATTGGGACTTTATACATGCTAGGATGGGTTAGAATGCCAGAAAGTGGACTGGTACAGGTAGCTAGCAATTACCACAGGACATGATTTAGTTTATCGCCTTATTTAAAATAAAAACTAAATACGTACAAGTCTGTCCCTTTTGACTAGAAAATAAAGTGCTACCAAAAAAAAGTCACAGTGTTTTTAACTAATTAAAAAGCCTAAAAAAGTTAAAGTGTGCTGTTAATCCTGCTGATATTGTAATTGCTATTGCTATTGCTATTGCTATTGCTATTGCTATTGCTGCAACTGTTACTGTTATTGCTATTGTTTTAATGCATTGAATGAAATATCTAAAAATTGATCAATCAGTTTTGTTTGTTGCTTTTGTTTCTTTACTTGCTGCAGCACATCTTTATCATTATCATTATCAATATCAATATCAACATATTTATTATTATCATTATCATTATCACTATCATTATGATTATTATTCTTACTACTATTACTAGCTGTCATATGTTCATGTAACATAATTTGTAATACATATCTACCAGGTGAACACAGACATTGAATTGATGTATCATTTAAATCGATACCAAAACCTAATCCATATGATAATGTATTACGTAATTCCGCTATCATTTGTATTTGGACAGTTGTTGTTGTCAACTGCTGCGAATGTTGTTGCTGTTGCTGTAGTTCTTGCATTTGTATCATTTGACACAATACATCTTCAACAGTAGCAACCTCATTATTTGATTTAACGTTGTCGTCGTTGTCGTTGTCATCATCGTCTTCGCTGGTATTATTCTTGCTTGTATTGGTATTGGTATTAGTATCAGAATTGTTATCTTTAAACAAAATATCAGTACGTAATACATATTTTGTACCAAATGATATTAATGGACAACCACGATGATATAAATCATGTTCAAATAATACTACTGACCTGCTTTTGGTATTATTTTACAACACTCTTTTGTTGATGTTGATGTTGTGGTGGAAGATGACGTAGTGTTAGAAGCTGCAGTCCTACCTGTATTATATATTTCATCCTCTTCTTTTGATAAAAATTCAGTTTCACCACCATTAAAATCTTTACCATTCCCATCATTTAAATACAATAGTACAGTAATGTAGCTACTACTAGTAGTACCTTGATTATCACTACCAATTTCTATTTCTGTGGTGGCATCAAAATGTGGTTGAAATTCATCATTGTCCCCCGCATCATATTTCAATACACGTAATCTTGGATTTAATCCTATTGGCATCGATATAGATTCACGTTTTATAAATTGAGTCATTCCATTTGATAGACATGATATGTGGTATTGTTATTATCTTCATTGTTATCATCGTTGTTGTTATCATCCTGCTGTACTGCTTCACCATCACCATCCAGTGATGACGATAATAATAGTATTGGTTGTAATCGTTTCCATAATAACTCTTCTACAATTGTTTTCGAATGAAATACAGCTAATTTATGTGGATTTGGACGTTCCAATTTCACTTCAAATTTAGTTTCACCATCTGGTGATGTATGCATTGCATGGGTATATATTGAAATGATCTTTATTATCTGAACTACTATTGGTACTACTCGAACTAGTTAACTATTCGTATTACTATTCGAACTATTTCGAGCTTGAACTACTACTATTTGCAGCAACATTTATCAGTTGAAGACATTCCTCTTTTGTTAAAATATTTGTTATTTCAAATGCAAAACAATCCTCTGGATTATAGTATTTTCGTGATACACCTTTCGAGTTGGGTAATTTATACGACGTGCCTGTGGACGACGAATAGGTAATACAGGATGACGATGAGGAAGGGTATTGCTACTACTGCTACTACTGATATCGCTTCTTACTGCTGGTGGGGTAGTGGTGCGTCGTAGTTGTTTTCTATATGTATTTCTTCTTCTAATTCTACCACTTCTTCTGCCATCGTCATAATAATTCCTCCTCCTCCACCGATGACGGAAGATAATCCAGATAAACCTAATATATCAAAAAGTGCAGCATCAGACGAAGAACATGATGACGTCGAAGTACTTGATGCAGTATCATCATTGAGGTCGTCGTCATTTTTAACGCATATCATGGTGCTGTTATATTGTTCGTTATATTGTATTCTATGTATTGTGTCTTTGTGTCAAAATTCACTCATCTGACCGATCTCTCTTTCCATTCATATTTTTTGTTTGTCGTCGTTATATTATGATGATTGTTCGCGCCATGATTGGATAAGGGGATTTGGATTTGGATTGGTTGACTGACATACAGGGTACAGTAATCAACAAAACATTGCAGTCCCGTTTCGAACAAATAATAAAGACATCACTAAAAGCTCATCATTATTTTTGACATGTCTGTATTTGATTGATATTTATGTCATCATTGATTGATTGCTTTCACAACGCAAAGCAAAGCGAAGCGTCCCCCATCAATCGTGGTAAACGATACACACAAGAAGGAACAATCACTGCAACAATAATAGCATCAACAATAACAACGTCACATCATATCATATCGTATCATACATACTATAGCTAGTTTGTTAGTCGTATGCATATGTAACAAGTAAAAAACGTTGGTCTATTGTCATTTCAAAATAACAGAACGATATCAAACAATACAATAACAATGGCGGCATCATCATCGACAATAACAAACAATAAAAATATCAGTAATAATAATAAAAATAATAAAGGAATAGTACGAAGGCATCATCAACAACCGAGACGACATGGACGAAGAAGTAATAGGAAGCAAATTAATGATAACAACACTACTAAAACTGATATCGATGAATATTCAAGATTCTTTGAAGTAGTTTGGATATTCTTTGCAATATGGTTACTGCATCATTGTTCTCTAACCAGTTGTAAAAACTTACTTGTCTATTAAATGAAGAAAATGGTGTTGACTTTTGTTTCTTTCAGACGATTCATTGATTATATGATATAGTAGTGGTAGTTAGTGGTGGCGGTTAGTATACACATTATCATTACCAAACATTATTTTCAGATTGCTTTTAGAACTAGAAGCTAACTACTCTGTAGTAGCAAGATTAAAACTTACTGTACCTACTGTACCACTAGAAAAAGTGCCATTATGAGATAAGAAGTAGTAGTATGCCAAGCCATTCATATTTTTTGCTGGGTTGTCTATATATAATATGTATATATTGACATAAAATAAATTGTACTGTTGACTGATGTTGCTATAATTTATTTATTTATCATCATTTATCTTATTATTATTTTGGTGATTCATTCATTTTCTTCCGTCCTGGTAGTAGTAAATCTTCTCTTAATTCTTTCTTCAGTTGAATTAATCCACACTCAATACAAAAATAGGTACCACATTTACGATTTGTACGTTCGGATATATATTTCGATTCCACTCTTGTGTTCTTCTTTTTCTTCTTTTCAACTTTATTGTTATTACGGTACCTAACTTGTCGTTCCTGTAGTACTGTTTCTATTTCTGTTGTTTCAGTAGTAGTTGACGTTGTTGTTGTTGTTCGAGTTGGCGTTGACGCTGCTGTTGACGTTGATATTATTATTGCTGTTGACGTTACTGACGGGTCGATCAATTGGTAACATAATAATTCTACAACATGGACATACTTTTTTACGTAATAACCATTCACGAATACAATTATGATGAAATATGTGTGGACAATTTATTGTTGGTGATATACTGATTTTATCACCTACTTTAAAAGATTCCATACATATACTACATGATGGTTTTGAGTGCAGGTCGATCCCTTCACTCTCATCATCATCATCATCATCATCACTTCCGTCAGGATAAGATAAGCAGTCGTCGTCGTCGTCTCTATCTTCATTAGAAGTAAGGACCAAAACGTCGTCGACGTCCTTCGTTGTTGGTGTACCATCATCTGGTTCATCATCGTTATTTTTCTTAGTTGAGTGCTGCTGCTGCTGCTGCTGCTGCTGCTGAACCACCAACCGGTGATGGTGATGCTTATTTTTTTCCTTCATAATTTCCATTTTTGTTAATATCTGTACCCTCGTTAATAGTGGTTGATATTGTAGTGATTGTTGTCGTTGTATGATGCCATTCATTCGTTGTTCTTGTTGTTTGGAAATAATCTCTATACCACTACCAGTACCATCTCTTTCTAATCTTTTTCCTCTTTTCATAATACCAGCTGTCGCTGTTGCAATTGTTGAAGCAGCAGAAGCTGGCGTTGACTGTGACGCTGTTCGTGGTAAGTTGTTGTACGCAACCTCATTCCAATACTAGTACCATTATTATAACAATCAGCAGTACCAGAAATAGAATCGGAATCAATAGTACCATATTTGAGGGCATTCTTTTTTACTGTTACTATTTGTTCTAATATATCATCATCAGTATCAGTATCTCTTATTGGATCTAGTTTACTGTGCAAAATTTCGATACCACACCTGTTTTCAACAACAACATCGGGGACTACTACTGCACACTCAATATCAGTGTCAATGTCACTGCCCCTACTATTATCACATCTACAACTACTACTGTCAGCAGAAGTCGATAAAGTCTCAAAACTTGTAGTAAGACAAATTGGAGGAAACGACAACGAGTCGTCGTCCAGACTAGTAGGCGTGTCAATAGTAGTATTATCTTTAAAATAATTCCTAATGAACTTTTACCATTTTTTTGACGACAATAATTTTGTATACATTCACATATATCATCATGAGGTTGAATAGTCTTGATTGTGACAGTAATAGCAAAAACAAAAAAAAAAAACAGTATAGGTGAGTATTAAGAGAAGAATATACCATTGTTGAATTCAATGTTCGAAAAAGTCGATATAAAAGTCGATCTTTGGTTACATACGGTACATACCTTTTGTATTAACCATTTATCAATTGCATAATATCGACGTTCCATTAATTTTGATTGATTTTTATTATAATATTCGGAAATAATTTACGTTGAACATACTTTAAATAAGTAGGTTTATACATTAAATATAACATATTCATGGCAAGTACAACAATTAATCCAATTAATGCAATCATAATTATTATATGATAATTTGTAGTATTTGTATTATTGGAATATGAATTATTTGTATTTGTATTTGTATTATTTGACGATGAGGATGATGCAGTAATATTCATCATTACATCGTCATTGTAACTACTGTTGTAATAAAAATCAGCATCATCAATAAGCTGATCGTTGCGACGACGATTAATACCTCCTCTCAAGTATGACGAAGCAGGTCGTCCGTGAAAACCATTGGCCAGATAATAATAATCACTATTATCAGCATCATTACTACTGGTAGTAGTATCTTCGTCTGCAGTAATTGCAGCAAATGAGCTCTCCATCTTATTTTTTCTTTTTCTTTTTCTTCTTCTATCTAAACAACGTTGCCAGATCTCACTCTTATTCAAAGAAGGGAGAGGGAGGTAAAGAGAGAGAACTGTTGGGTGGAAATAATATTATGGCTGGATGATGATACAGTATCAGTATTCGGTATAAAACTCAACATATAGGCGAAGGTTTATATTTGCGCGTCATAAAAATATATATTGTAACCAATCCAGTTATTGAGAAAGCTTCTTCACAGTCTCGTGTTCGCTTTTCGCTTCATTTATTTGACATGCTAACTGTATGTCACAAGGATTTATCTACTGTAACTGCTGTAGCCTAACTTAGTGTATCATATAATTGTTTTGTGTATCCGGGATTACTACTTTAAGTACAAGTAGTGGTATTGAATTGGCGCCGTGATTTGCATTCTAACGATTTAAAAAAAGTATGACGAGTCACACATTGAGGTCGTGGAATACGCACTATTAGAGGATTTACCGTTAGGAATTAAATCCCGCGTAGCACGATACAAGAAAAATAGTTTCCGTTGGTTATTATTTAACGTTCGTGGAGAGAAAGGTGGTGTGCGTGATGGATGAGTGCGCACCCCACTTCACAAAAAAGAAAAATATTATTATGACATGATCAACGACTGAAATCGCAGTTCTTGTCTTTTGTTTATTTTTTTTCAACGCCATTTTAATTTTTTACGTCTTTGTTTACAATCCAATATCGTTGTGCAGTAACTAACACCAGCCAGATCGTTTTCGTTAACAACCTTTGAGAAAGCAACAGGTTTCATGGGAGGACTTGAAGGTAGCACAAAACTTTTTTCCTGGTGTATGATTTTTGTGTTGCCTATTATTGTCGAGTAATAGTATCAATATTCCTGACTTGTCACGATACCAACGATAATTGTTATTGGTTATGCTACTATGCTGTAATAGTGGTAATCGATTATCGACATTGTATTCAATTTTCATAACTATATTTATTCTTGTATAAAAAATATTTATCATACATTCAATTCGCTTCAAAGCATAAAAGGAAGAATAATAATAGTAGAGAACGATTTCGATAATAACTACTACGTGTACAATAATAATTACGGGCAACAACAAAACAATTATAGTTCAATAGTAGTCGGGAGGACATACAGCAAAACAGGATCAGTCAGTAGAAGAAGAAGGAGAAGAAGATCTAATACCGGTCTTTACTATTATTCCATCCTATTCTGATTTAAAAAATCAAATTGAATAATTATTAGAAATGAAACATGGATATTTAAAACATCCTATGAATTATCAACAACATTGATGGTTTTGTCGACGACAGTTATGGTGGAGGACGATGTGACCAACGACTATGGCGACGACGTTAATTCGAATAATAGAAAAAATACATCAACAGTAGGAGGACGAGAAATACAACAGAAACAGCAGCCAGCAGCAGTATATTCGAAAACGAGAAGTTGCGAATAAGAATATCATAAAATTAAAAGAATCAAATTATCTACCACCAAAAAGAAAACTGGAAAATAAAGTATTATGCCGTGAGGAATGTTGTGTGGAAACATCCTATATATCCACAAAACAAGATTCTACTAAATTATTAAATTGGAGAAATGATATACAAGATCTATCCGATATTATGATACAACAATTTGATAATCAACATGCGACAGTACATTCCACGAATCTGTATGATGAAAGATTAATCAAATGTTTGATACCAGGTACTATTATTAGCGTCGATAATTTTGAAAAGTCCATCAATTATTTTTGGAAACAAATACGACCACAAATTACTGTACCATTATTTGTGTTGCTAAACCGGTGGTTCGGATAATAATTCACCCTATATTAGTAAACATATACTGATAATCCGAGGAAGATTATACAACAATACCTAAGTGATCCATTATTAATACGATGGTATGGAATGAATCCATTATTACCATTATCATTGCCATTGCCACCATCATCCATAGAAAGAGTCACTACTTCGAATAAATTCCGTCCATTATTATCAGGATTAAGTTATTTACATCCACAGGAACGTTATTTATCCACTTATTTAAAATTAATTAATTATACAAATCCATTTTCATCCAACGTATATACAAAAATTATTTAACAGCACCGCTAGCACAAGAAATGATAATAATAATATATATACAAAAGAATATACCAAAATAATACCAGTATATCGATTTTGATATTGATATTGATTTTGATCGAGATATATTTGTACATTTTGGACGGAAACGTAATCCAGTACGACAACATTTATGGAAAATACTTTGTCCTACTACAGGGTCAACAAAGGCCAATAAGAGTTCATCATCAGTTTCATCATGCAATGAAGAAACAAATCATTTACCAATGCATGATATATATACAGATATGACATCATTATCATCGCAATACATAATTATAAATTTGGTATAAGTCCACCGGGTGCTGGTTATGATTGCTATCGTCATTATGAAATGTTATATTTAGGTATAATACCAATAATATGGGATAATCGACCAACACCACAAGATCAAGATCAAGACAACAATAACAATGATAATGACCAATGACAATGACGATAATAATGATTTACATTATTTGTATAAAGATCTACCAGTTATATTATTAAATAATACATTTTCTCCTCGTAATATAAAAAATCGTAATGATATTATATTAGTTGTAAAAGATTTTTTAAATAGTGAAAAATTTCACTATAATTTAAAACATAATGTATATGCAAAAGGTTGGAAACGTTTATTCTTGAAGAGTAAACGTGATATAATATTGAATGATATTAATATTAAGACTACTGGTAGTGATGACAGTAGTAGTAGTACACCTAGTAGTAGTAGTAGCAGATACTACTATATTCATCGTAATAATAACAATACTGAAGATGGCAAAGAAAAGGAAGAATACTATGAAGCTTATAGGTACTTTTTAAATAGTAACAACAACAACAACGACAACAATAACGAAGGCGACGAGATTAAGAGCAATAATAATCGATCACCCTTTGGTAGTAATAGCAGTGACAACACCACAGCAAAAACAACAACAACAACTAGTACTAGTACAACTACTACCACAGTAAAGAATCCAATATATTGCTATTACGCTGATGAGAATTGTGTAGTAACTGATGCAACTACAGCTACAGCTACAGCTACAGCTGCAAGTGCTGATCAAGAATGGATTCATCGATGGAATAATAATAATGCATTATAATAGAAAATTCAGCTAAACAAATAAAATTGTTAATGCATACTCTTAGTGTGAAAGCTGGTGGCCATATAATGTTTTTACTTGTGGCTTCGGCGACTATTGTTTGATCATGTAAGCGTGATTGATTCATCGGCGAATGTCACCATTCACACCCTCCATTAGTTGAACCAGATGGCAACACACCTATACTACATTACAAACTGCTGCTAATACTATAGATTTAGGGACTACCGTCGACATCTCCAGAAAACGCTAATTTTTAAAATAGTGCGTTGAGGACTATCATTATCAGGAGATCCACGAAGTTGTTGTTTGATTTGCTGCAGTGACGCCATAAAAGAGACCATACAACTATGCAGTAACAACATATAGAGAATACTGTTCAGAATTCCTTGAGACTTGTCATGTATAATATATGTTAAGTAAAGCGTACGATACTAATTGAACTATGAAATCTAGACTAACCACTGCCCTTGGAGATGGTAATAGTTAGGTTCAATAACAACCCAATCGCGTCCACCGTACGGGGTTCTAAACAAAACAATCTTCTACTTTCCCTCCTGTGAGACTGATAACCGAGGCTTTTGTGTAAGCAGGCATCATGTAACAGTCGGGAGCTTCATATGTTGCATCTGGTAAGCCCTCAGTCTTTACCATAATTTTTCCTTCACGAAGACACAATAACTGTGGGGTTTCATGATAATGGATAGGGGCGCGTCCCCTTCTGGTCTACCAAGTCGGTAACCTGCGTAGGTGACGCCTTCGTATTCAAATTGACTGCTGGTCTGGCTAGAAACGGCAATCCCTGAGGTGTCTGTAACAATGTAGTTTGATGGATTGGTATTATTACTAATGAAGGTTGTTGTTCCTTCAGTTGCCGGCCATGTGCTGTATAATTTTTTGCCGTTAATTTCGTCATAAGGTGGAGGTAGCAGCTTGCGACGTTCGTCGAGTGAGAGCTTTTGATTTGGGCATCGCCAACGACCATCTTTAGGATCTAACCTTGGTAGTGGGCAACCTATACTTTCGTTTCCGTTGCTATAAGCTTCGAGTATGTTGTTGTTCGATACAGCGTTGGCTGTACCTGCAACAGCATCATTTGTAGTAACAGTTGGAGAAGAAGTCGGAGAAACAGTTGGAGAAACAGTATCACTATCAGCAGATCCACGAAGTTGTTGTTGATTTGCTGCAGTGACCCCATCTAGTAGAGATGAAGAGGCAAATGCTAATGCTAATGCGAGAACGATGCTATTAAATTTGAAGTTCATATTGCTGTCGATGTTTTTGATGTATAGGATATTATTTTGTTTTGTTTTGCTTTGCTTTTATTTGTTTGCGTTTTAATTTTATGAGAGAAGATATGATTTTTACATTAATTCGCTTCGGTCACTCGTGTGTTGTGTACCTTAAAAATTGAATCGTCTCATTCATTCATAGCGGGTGCAGTTATTTTGGTCCCGTCGCGTCCCTTTTTTTTAAGCCTGTGCATATACATTATTCATCATACACTTTTTCGTCGCGTGAACTCTTCGCTTTTATCGTGTTAAAATCCCTATCGATAGCACGCGGTAAAGTTAAAGTACTGTAACATTCTCCATAGACTACATGGTATGTTTGTTTCTCGTTCAGTTATTCGTCGCGTCAATGTTTTGATCACTTTTTAAAGAGACCAGCATCTTTGCCTGTAATAGTATTCTCATGTACAGCTAGGCAGTATTTCGAAAATGAGGATTGATTCTAGATTCATTCCTTCACTTGCCTTTTTAATGGCGGATCGACCCCCAGTTCTATTTCTCTGGGAGCACTATTATAGTATCGTGCAGGTAAGCGATCTTAAATAGCTCCTCGCGATACTGGAATAGATTCATTCCTTCACTTGCCTTTTTAATGGCGGATCGACCCCCAGTTCTATTTCTCTGGGAGCACTATTATAGTATCGTGCAGGTGAGCGATCTTTATTAGCTCCTCATGATACTGGAATTGATTCATTCCTTCACTTGCCTTTTCAATGGCGGATCGACCCCCAGTTCTATTTTTCTGGGAGCACTATTATAGTATCGTGCAGGTGAGCGATCTTTATTAGCTCCTCGTGATACTGGAATTGATTCATTCCTTCACTTGCCTGTGATACTGGAATTGATTCATTCCTTCACTTGCCTTTTCAATGGCGGATCGACCCCCAGTTCTATTTTTCTGGGAGCACTATTATAGTATCGTGCAGGTGAGCGATCTTTATTAACTCCTCATCGCGATACTGGATTGATTCATTCCTTCACTTGCCTGTGATACTGGAATTGATTCATTCCTTCACTTGCCTTTTTATTGGCGGTTCGACCCCCAGTTCTATTTCTCTGGGAGCACTATTTTAGTATCGTGCAGGTAAGCGATCTTTATTAGCTCCTCGTGTTACTGGAATTGATTCATTCCTTCACTTGCCTGTGATACTGGAATTGATTCATTCCTTCACTTGCCTTTTTATTGGCGGATCGACCAACGGTTCTTTTTCTTGGGAGCACTATTCTATCATGCAGTTAAGCGATCTTTATTAACTCCTCATCGCGATACTGGATTGATTCATTCCTTCACTTGCTTTTTCAATGGCGGATCGACCCATGGTTCTTTTTCTTGGGAGCACTATTCTATCATGCAGTTAAGCGATCTTTATTAGCTCCTCATCGCGATACTGGATTCATTCCTTCACTATCCCTTGTAATGGCTCACAAAAACAAAAAGTAATCAACAACAAAGCCTAATACAAAAACAACAATTAATAACAAACTAACAACCTCTCACAAAACTATAATACAACTACTACAACAACAACAGCAAAAGCAATACCAAAAGCAACCATGAAGCTCCTTCAATACTCCGTCCTATTTGTCCTCGGTTCCACTCTTCTTTTTTCCAACGGCGCTGCCGCCGCCCTACGCGGTGCTGCTTCCGATGCTGAAGATGAAGACGTGGCTGTTGCGTCCTATGCTCCGGTGCACATAAAGAATCTTACCCCTTACCGCGCCACAGGGGTTGTCAGTTATTCTTCCGGGCCTTTCAAATGCAGCGATGACAGCTATGACGTTAAACCTCAGCCAGGAGAGTGGACGGGGCCCTCCAGGGGTATATGCTTGGTGCACCAAATTACAGCCACTGTCCACAACGTTACCGGATGTGATGGTGACGTCCTGGCAAAAAGTTACAGTTCAACGGGAACGGCCTATAGCCAATATGTGGTTATGCCGGTGGGCAAGTGCAAATTCCAGGCAACCCGTCTTTCGTAAAATAAGAGTACGTGAGGATTTTCAAGAAACGACGACAGATGTTAATAGAAAAATAAACCAAAAAAGAAAATAAAAAGTAAAAACAATTGAGCCTAGAGTGGGATCCAGGCAAGAAAAAAACCCAAAAAGTTGATGAAAGAGTTAGAATGATGACTGCCCTCGCTATTTAATTGTAACACTAAATAGATTCTGCTGTTTTATTACAAATATATTTCTTTCTAGCCTCATCATCACATTAGAACAACGACAATGATTGCGATGACAACGACGAGAAGTGTGCACGGATTTAATAACAATCATCACACGAGTAGTCAAGTACTACTTTAGGACCTAGTACTATTAGGTACAGGACTCGACTCAGAGTCCGTAAGTCGTAAGTAGCAATCTTGAATCTAGTAAGGATGGTGATGATTAAAAAGGTAGGTATTGTACTGAAATAGTCCCAAAAATAGTGCGCACTCACGCAGGCGATAAAAGAACAATAATATATATGTACTCCCTCCGTAAGTTTTAGATGAGTAAGTTTTATATTAACGCGAGTTTACTAAGCTCTTATACTGGAATGAATACTTTCAACTTTCTGTCCGCCATATATTGGGGAAATCACGAAGAAAAATCCATATATTATTTTTGCGGAAACCACGACGAAAAATCGATACGAAGACGAAGAAAACGTACAATGCGGCGGCTTTAAAATTGCCGGTAATATGTCAAAGTACCAACGGGACTTTCATAGGTCGATATCTTATATGTTTTAGTGCGAAGTGTTGTGTAACTAGATCAAAACACAAACTGTTTCAAAAATTATAGTAGTATACCCAATTATTTTTCAATTTTAAACTATTAAGCTATAGTTGCATTACATTACTCTTACTCTTACTGACAATGTTTGGGCAAAAAGCAACAGATAGTCAGTATCGTCGACAGTGTAGTAATATATAATATCTCACTACACAAATTCTTAAATGATTTTATTAATACAGCACATAATAAGGCAGAGACTATAATAATGATATTTCACCATACTGCACAGTATACCCAATATTTTTTTCAGATATACATATATTGTATTGTAGGATGATTGGTATGTACATTGTGTTGGACTTTTTGTTGATAAGGACTATTATTATATGTCAATGCCTTTGACTTCGACTTCGATGACGGTGATGTCAATAATAATTCTGCTGGTTTCTTAGCTCGACGATGATGACGAGTATGACTACGATTACTTCTGGGTGTTGTTGCCGTGGTATAACTATTGACTTGATGATGCTTATTTCTATTATCGGAACGAGATCTTGTTGAAAGTGGTGATGTTGGTGGTGATGGTGGTGGTGATGATGATGGTGGTGGTGAGAATGTAACACTTCTACCATTATTTGTTTTGTTCGTAATCCGTCTCCCATTCCGATAGACAAAGCATGATGGTGGAACAATTGTAGTATCAGTAGTTGTTGAAATCTTTTTCCATTCGGATGTAATAGTTGTATCATCGTCGATATTATCGTCAGTATTTGTTGTAGTAGTAGTAGTATTACTATTCCAGCTCACTGGTGGAAATATTATCTCACCACTACTGATATTTTGTAACATAGTATCAGCAGGTGGTTGTTGTTGCTTATCTTGACGACGACGATCCATTCCTTTTCTGAGATAACTTTTGTTGGTAATATTGGGGATGAGGTTTTTGGTACTACTACGAACTGATTTTAAAAACTTTTTGACTTTGGACATTTTAGCTGCTGTAATGAATCGTCGCAGTAGTGATGATGATTGTTGTTCTTGTGTTGAAATATTCATACTGATGAAACTACCACTACTATTCGACTGTTCTTCTTTTTTTCGAGTACTATTATAGATGGCGATGGTGATGGTGGTGGTGTATTATAATACTCGATATTATCTTTCAATTTCTTCTGCTGAGGTTTCGTCCTCGTCATTCTTCTTCGTCGACTATCTTCGCCATTGTTTTTATTAGTTTTATCATTATCAGATAATGCTGCAGATGGTAGTGACTTCTTTCTTCTGCTTTTTCTGATCATGTTCCTCTTCTTTTCTTTGTTTTGAATACACGTCGTAGTAGTCGTTGGGTCGTACTCCTTTGTAATGTCCACTGTACTATGACGTCGTCGAAAGTTGGTAATCTTTTTAACAAGTAGTTTATGAGTACTACTACTTGTAGTACTAACATTACTACTTTTTGATGCATTGCTATGGCATGAATTGTTATTTAATTTACTGATATTGTAGCAGTGTTTTTTGTTACTTTTACTACTTTTATTGTGTAATGAATTCCGTACATCAAGTTCTAACCATGTTGGTGGGGGTGGTGCTAATGATGATTGACGAACACGAGGATGATGCTTTTTTTGCCTTTGTTGTCGTTGTTGTTGTCTTTCTTTTGATGCTGATGTTGACTTTGGTGGCATCATATTTTACTCGCACTGTAGTTAATATTTTATTAGGCCTTTTCATACTATTTCTTTCTTCTTTGGATAATTATTTTATAGATTGATGAATTTTGGATAATAATAATAATAGTTACAATAATGGCGAAGAATACTACGAATGAATGATCGAAGATCCATCTCAAGCCTTTTTATTTCAGTGTTGGCAAGACGCAAAAGTATCAACAAGATAATAAAAATAGTGACTGTTCGTAAAAAATAAATCAAGTTTCTTGGCATTTAGGAAAGAAGGGGGAGGGGCTATAATCTTGTGTGTCTCATACAAACAATAAATCTTAAACTTCTTGAGCTTGTATGTGCACTAGTATGGCGCGCGGTGCATTTTTGTGATACACTGAAACAACACATCATCCAAACCAGTCTTACTATACTTCGTAAAGGAAGGCGATAATAAATCAAAAATTCGAGCAGCAGCAGCAGCAGTAGAACAAGAAGAAAAAATAGTAGCGGTCGACGAAAAGATGATATCGTCATCATCATCATCATCATCATCATCATCGCCATTATCGTCTACTACTAGTACAATAAAATCATCACATCATCTTCACAACGACAACAAAAGCGACAACAAATACGGAAACAAAATCAACTCCATCAAAATCAAAATAAATATACCTATTTTATCTATGGTCAAAATGGTGAACAACAATCAAATTGGATCTACAATGCACAATTTTTACATGTTGGTAAAGGTAAGCTTGGCATCGCAAGGCTTCAGGTAGCTCTTGGAAGAAAGATTTCGATTTATGTTTCCATTCTAAAATGTCGTTCTTCTTTCATCTTTTCTTTTCTCAACTTCTCACTTCTCACTTCTTTACATACGGT
Organism: Fragilariopsis cylindrus CCMP1102; assembly: GCA_900095095.1. Lineage (NCBI taxonomy): Eukaryota > Bacillariophyta > Bacillariophyceae > Bacillariales > Bacillariaceae > Fragilariopsis > Fragilariopsis cylindrus. Next base: position 50,519 of record FMBT01000452.1, read on the forward strand.
TTTTTGTCACCGTCACCGTCACCGTCATATTATATTATATAGCTGGTGGTGGTACAATAAGGGAACGTATTGAAAAATTAAATTTTAATATTGAATATAAACATAGTCCACTAGGAAGAAATTATACTCAAACAACAACAACAACAATGATAGCATCAGCAGCAGCAACGACAGCGTCAACGCCAGCAGCAGCAGAAAATGAAAAAATGACAATGACAACACCAACAACCTATTTAATTGGTGTACGTGATCCAATTGATCGTTATATATCCAATTTTTATTGGCAAGGATTAACATTATGTTTAGAAGAAAATGATACAGATAATTCAAATAATGATACAACTACAACTACCACTACAATGAGTTATTATTATAACGATACACGTAAAAATGGTGAACCATTATCTACAGTCACACGGAAACCAAATAAATTTTGTCGATTACAAACGAAGAATATACCCACAAGCATAGATATATCAAATATGATACATATAAAATACAATAGTAATGCCAGCGAATTAGCGGAATCATTGTGTAGTACTACTGACGATGCAATACAGGATATGAATATGTTATCACATGCCAAACATACATTATGGGATTGGTTACAAGTTACTGGGATACTTGTTAATCAACATGATGATACTACAAGTAATAGTAGTAGTAATCCTACTAAGATAAATAAGAATGTAAATGTGGCTGGTATGGTAGTAGAAAATGGATATGATTTTCTACAACAAATTGATGATAGTATTGAATATGCATTTACAAATAGTTTCAATTTACAACAGCAAAATTCTGATAATACTAATAATGACCAACAACATCAAAGTCGAAGTCAACGTCAACTAGTAGGTGATCATCATCATACTAATACTACTAATACTACTGCACATGATATAATGGAAATGAAACTATTCGATTTGAATAATAATCATGATGGTGATGGTAATTCCACAAAATCAAATAATGATTCAAAAAATAATGGAAATGGAAATCAAAGAAAAAAAGTGAAAGAACATTCGAGTTCCTCATCAAAGAAAGAAGTGTTACTAGATTATAGTGAGTTACCATGGATCCAAAAAATGCAACATCATCAACAGAATGGTTTATCCAAAAAAGGTGCATGTTGTTTAGCGAATCATTTTTATTGGAAGGATTATCATATCTTATTCAAACCAACAAGTTTTAGCGCTAACGACGTTATTACCAGTACATTTCTGAGTGATCTCGTCTGTAATTATGGAACAAGATCTACCACAAGCACAAGTAATAATAATAGATCAGCTACTAATAAATCACAACTATGTATTGATGCATTAAATTCTATATCACAACGATATAAGAATCTTCAATGTAATAACGATAATGAAGAAGAAAATATAGAAGAAGAAGAAGAACAACAATATACTGATAGCGATAACGATAACGATAACGATAATGAAGAAAATAATGATGCTGACGTTGATGTTACTATCAAAATTAACATTAAAGATAAAGAACATCAACGTCGACATGAAGTAGTAGACAAAAATAAGAATGATCTAACAACAGCAACAATAGCAATAGTATCTGCATCAACGTCATCATCTCTATCAACAAAAGCAACATCATCACCATCAACATCAGCAGAAACAGTGATGATGAAAACAACATTACATATATATTCATTTTTTCTAATAATTTTCATTCTATGGTTATATATGGTGAAACAATATATTCATAATATCAGTAGTAATAATCATCGCAATAAGCCGCAGCAAAAAAGATAAACCCCAGGAGAAGCAGCAAACACCACGCTACAATACTGGTCAACTTGAACACAATCACACTTTACTATTCCTATGATTTATAATATCTATACCATTATATGTTCTCGTGGAGGTTTTTTCTCTATTGCTACAACTTTTTAGTCTAAAAAATAATGTTACCTTTTCCTTCCTTTTTTTATAGTGCTCTTCTCGTTGCACTTGAGATGTTGTTTTAACGAGCTATCAATACACAAAACACATATAACAATCTTAACGTAACAGCAAACTGAAGATTTATCATCATCCTCGTCGTTAATGTAGCGATACTTAAGTATTTAAATTTCAAAGAAGAATTTTTATCACGAGTCAATAATTGTACACCAGCCAATACGTCGCTCAGTCAAAAAACAAAAATGTATTTATGGTAGTAAGTAATGCAAGGTAATTCTCCCTTTAATTATTTAAGTTCTCTGAGCTGTACTGTTGAACTGGTATTTTTGTAAGTCTAACAAAAATATTGATATATAATACAAAGCTAAATTTTACTTAATGTACTTTCTCCGTAAGTTTTAAATGATGTGTAAGTTATAATAACGCGAGTTTATTAAGCTCTTATGGACTGGGAATGAATACTTTCAACTTTCTGTCCGTTTAAAAGAACACGATTTTTCAAATTACTTAAAGTTATACTACCTCCCACATTACGGAAACGCAACTTGTCCGCATAATATATATAACACACGAAGTGCGTTGTACAATAATAAAAATAAAATACACTAGTACAAAGTAGCCAATTCCATTCAAAAACATTAGATTTCATTTTACTGATACAAAATCAAACAACGTACACTGTTGTATCACAAGTGAAAACCGCATAAAATCGAAGATGAGTACTAACAACGACTACAACGAAAAAAGGACAACAATAAATGCTACGATGACTACAATCCAGCAAACGACTATAATGATTATGATAATATGAATGGTATAAGTAGTGGCAGTGGTAGTAGTAGTGCAGATGATGATGGTGCTGTTACAACAACAGTAGGACTAAGTGCTGTAGATGAATTACTATCCAAAGAATTATTCCAAAATTTATGTTTTCAAAAGGAGGAGGATTTTGATGATGAAATCAATGGAAAACGTTGTCATTATGATGCAATAAATGAAACATCTGAATTAATATCAACATCATTACTACAACTATCCTATGAACTGGATGTTGTGATACCCAATCATGAAAAACGTGCCTATATATCATGTCAAGAACTAGACGAGAGAGCAAATGGATATTCTATTGCTGGTGATACTAGTAGTAGTACAGGAGTTGGTATAATTATCTCATCCTATATTAATAATATTGATTTTCGTTTACGTTTTTTACGATGTGAATTATTTGATATCAAAAAAGCAGCAATGCGTATAGTGAGATTTCTGAATCTTGGTTTTGATTTATATGGTGAATCTATATTATTACGTCCACCTTTATTTAAAGATTTTAGTTCTACTGAAAAGGTACGTTACGCTTATTTGTTTACCGTACAATAAAGTACCAAGTTCTATATTGTTTACACAAAAAAAGATAACAAAAAGTGTGATACTGCAGTGCCGTATCTTATCATAATTGATATCTCTCTCTCTCACTCTATTCTTCTTTCTTTCTTAAAATATTGCACGATCGTCACGGAACTGTTTGTATTGTAACGCATTTTTTCTCTAAAAGGCTGTATTCCGTAAAGGGTACGTGTACTATCTTCTTCCTTTCGTTCGTTCGTGATCTACGCTATTGTACAGTCCTCGTTCTTTTTTTCAATACAACTGTACTACTTTCTCTCATACTCATTCTATCTTTATTTTTATAACAATGTCTACTATCGTTATCGATATATATTATAGATTTTATCAACTTTTACCTTTTCGTTCCGAAGGTATTGGTCGACGTATATTGTTTATCAACCCCAACACTGAATGGGATACAATTGATCCTAAAATACGTGATAAAATATTATTTTATATAATCTATCGTGTCGGATTACGCAATACTAGTATACAAAAAGAAGGTATTATTATTGTATCATGGATGGATTCGGCATTCAAAATCTCCAATCATTCTATTAACCTACTTTCGGTACGAATAAGTGCCATACATATTTGTACAACTGATATACCATATCATGGTATACCACGATCTGTTGTTGGAATGATGATTGCACAAAATAGGTCACGAATTAAATTACATGCTGGTACGTTATATTATTACGTTATTGCGTTATTACGTTACATTATTGTTATTCTCCTTTGTGTTAACAGCTGTGTATATTCGTATTCGTATTATATTTCAAGTTATCAATGATTTTATCTAACACTTTTCAATTTATTTCTGCACAGGAAATGCAGATGACTTGAAGTCTATTCTAAAAGGTTATTTAGGTTTTGTAAGTGAACACTTACCTATTACCGACACGGGCAATATTAAACAAAACTATTTTCGAAAAAGTTATAAAATGCTTCATTTGTTGGAACAAGGTGGACCAGCAGCAGAAACATGCAAATGGATCGAATGTCCATCATTAACGGATGTATTATTCCAACAGGGTCGGTCACTTTCTCATACACCGGGAAATTCAAAGTTACTAGAATTAATAACGTCGTTAATAACTGGTGAAAGTAAAAATAAAAGATCCTCAATTCTACAGATAATTTCAAAAATCAAACTGAATAATGGCGTGTTCTTAACTCATAATGAAAAGGGTTGGTGGGATGAAATTGATGATTTCGAGGCTTATAAAAGAATTGATTATATTTTTATTAATCAAGGTAGGCCAGCTAGAAGAAAGAACGCACGCCACAATTTCATAAGCTAAAAAAGTTTCAGTACAGGAATAGCTTGAATAAGCGACGCATTGCGCGCGTAATGGCTAGTAGAGAAAATTCTTCTTCGAAATTTAAATGCTTCATTCACTCTACATATGAATTCTATTCCTGTTTTTCCACCACACAGTATCTAATAGACTGTCCATCGAGCGACAGAAAGTTGGAGCTATTAGTACTGTAGAACAACTATTTCTTTTCCAAAATTTAAATACTTTAGTATCGCTACGTTGGATTTTCCTACATGAAAGAATTCACTGCTGTTTTTCCATCATACAGTAGCTAAGTTGATTGTCCATCGAGCGACAGAAAGTTGGAGCTATTAGTACTGGGAGGAAACTTATTCCGGCGATTTAACTGTATCTTCTAATATATAACGTTCATAAGTTGTGATTAAGCTGTAATTCCCCTTGATTAATTTGTCGTGCGTTTGGTTGACTTGTTGAACCTGAAACGCGGTGGCTTTGTAAGTTGGTCATCCGATGATGGGCACAATATTGCGCGTCGGAAACAACTTCATCATATCGTCTACCGTTGTTGCTAAGAATAATACCATCATAGATACACGCCTTGACCACATTTTTGTGTTGGAGCAGCTACTACACAATTGGCCGTTTTTATCGCACAAGCTACAGTAGCCGATGCTATATTCGGATGTGTTGGTGATGTGAAAATTAATATGTAGCTCCCACGGTTCCAAATCGTCTTCCTGCAAACTTATTAGATACTCTAGTGTCCTCTGTTTTTTGCGAGAAATTGTCTGACTGCTTTTGCTATAATTGAAGCTGCCGTCGCCTCTAATCGTCGTCTTAGTTGAAAAATGATGCAATCTTCGTTGTTGTCGTCAAGTTCTGTGATTTTGTACGAAATGATGAGGGTATACAGATCATGCAGTTTTGTTTTCATGTGCGGGCGTTGTGAAATTGCTTTACTGTTAAATATGCACCATGTGCGGTATACACGGTAATCAGAAATGCTGTAACACTGTAATACTAATGTAATTGATGTTGCTTTAACGTCGTTTCTGAGATACCGCGATATGGTCGTGCTAGTCACGTTTCAGTATGTACACTATTACTCCTGTGTGATAAATTTTAGATAACTACTGAACATGCAAACGGAGAATTACAATAACAACGTTATCTATAATTTATGGGTTATATTCTAAATGTTAGTCTCCAGATATTGACACACCTATTGTGACTGGACGTTACAATATCTGGGTTATGCATTTAGTCTAAAGGCATAAGCCTTTTGGCTGAAAGCCTTTCAACATATATATATATACGTATCTCTCTCTCTATATATTTTTATATATATATATATATATACATATATATTCTATGGTGCACTTTTAGGACGAGAACGGTGGTGGTGGTATAATTCGTACTTTACGATTCGGTCCAGCATCTGGTGGACAGGTGACCATAAATCGTTGTCCATTTGCATTGACAGTAAATTGCATACCAGGATAGATATTAGGTGGTATGGTGACTAAGAATGTTTTTGGTGTATGCGCGCCACTGGATATAGAATTCCGATTCACATTCCGAACTTCGGGTGTCATCGGTACAGCACCACCCGATGTGGCAAACGAAAAGAAAAAGGCGTCCGTATCCAAGGAAGAATACATGCTGTCATTGCTAGAAGAATGTACGCCCGAAATGTCAGCCGAACCCAGAATAGTGACTCCTTCGGAAGAGCCACCGACAATTGTTATTAGATCCGTGTATACCTTGTCGGTTCGAATCATTTGGTTAGTACTGCATCCTCGATGCAAATCTGCGCACTGAAATTTCACCGTCGCGCAATTAGCGCCATGCATTTCAATCTTTAGGAGCGGCACATTCCAGTTTTTCCTTTGAATGCCAACAATCACTCGCTGCAAAATTGATTTTGGAAAGGACACGATATTGACCTTGCCACTTCCTTTTGGTTGCAGACATCCAATCTGGCTACCATCATCCGATGTTGCCGTTAGATTATTCCTTGAAAGGAAAAAAGTAGACTTGTCTTCTACCGAGACGGACATGTCAATCGCACAATGCCATCGCCAACCGAGACTCCACAGCTCTTGCAAAACACCACATACGAGCTTAGCAGAGGCAATGTTTTCCTCCGTCGTGTGTGGGTACCAAGGCCGACCAACACATTTGATTTGTCGGGAATCTTGAAAGTTATTCGTTGCACTGACGCCTCTTCTCCAGTGCTTGCGAACGGCACTCTCAAAGGCAGACCGCGACACCTCATCAGACGATCCAATGAGCCGAATCTTGTGCATGCGTTCTAGCGCGACGGCACAAAACTCGGACTTTGGTTGCTCGAACCCCAACCCATCACGAAAGAAGAGGAGTGAATCGGCATCATAGTCAGAGGTGGTACAGTCAAAGGGTACAACTCGAATCCATCCGTTGGATTCCATGTATCTCAACATACTGATAACAAGCTTGCATACATCAATGTGCTTTGAATTGCTTGTTTCCATGGCCATCCAAGGTCGACCATTTAGTTTATAGCCACGTAGGCCATACTTGTTGTTCACGGATACACCGTACTTCCAGTTGGTGGAAAGAATTCGTCCGAAAGCTTCAATTTCAGATTCTGGTAGTTGAACGATGCGCACCTTGTCAACGTGACCCAGTTGAAGACAGGCGAGTTGTGTTTGCCGATCCTCGGGGTCCTTCTGAAAGAATAACGTCCCTGCCGAGGCGCCGACAATGTTAAGATCTGCGCAGCACAAAAGTTGCATATGTTGTCGTTGCATGGCTTTGACAAGATCTAAGAAAACCTGACGAGACAAGACACTCGCGCCTTGGTGATCAAACCAAATGTTTTGCGATTGAAATTTCAATCGACAGCAATCGCCATTACGGAGTGTTTTCAGGGCCTTTTGAAGGTGTGGGTTCGAGACATGCTGAAAGAGCTCCCAATCAGATTTACCAAAGGGTTGAATCAAAGCCTTGCTCCCACTGTACCGATACAGTGAAATTGTCTGAACTTCTGGCATTGCGTTTTAGAGTATAAAGGCGGACGTTGAAAGTTGGAAGAAAGAACTATTAGAAAAAGAGTGAGGAATCCCATCGTCAGTATTCTTCCTTCTTCTTCTTCTTCTTCTTAACTTCAATATCAATCGCTTGTTGCACATAAAAGTGGATTCTGTAAACAGTGATTTAGTTATGACCGTTATTTAAAACAGTTAAGTCGCCAAAAAAATTGTTGTCCGTAATTAAGTCTTGATACGTTTCCTTCCTGTAGAACAAAAATTTCTTTTCCAACACTACCGTAGTACCACTTTGTGCGTTACACCCCTCAAACAGTCATCATTTTTTTGAATTTTCGCGCCGGGTGAACTAGCGAAACGCATAAATAATTCTCCACGTGGAACTAGTCATTAATATAAAGACTAAATCATGCCCACAATTTTACTAGTATTTTGTTAGTCTAGTATGTTATAACAACTTTAGCATCAAGTATATACACATAAATAGTCATTTTTTTGGAGAAAAAATAGGATAGGAAGTTTACAATTGATCTATTGGTTGGAGAATAGTTATATTCCTTAGTCTTGTAAGCTTACTGGTATCTCATAACGTAGGCTCATACACAGCACACATTTTAGGGATTTAAAATGTATGTGTACACACAACAAAATATCTCATTTGAAAGTATTACAGAGGACAACACATTCTGGACTGTGTGCACTAGCATTCTTATAGTATACTAGAAAATTGTAGTTGCCTCCTACCACTTTTTTGTTCCTGTGGTTGTTGAATAAATTACAATCCGCTGTTGTGGAAGGTACACAAACAACAAGATTTTTGACCAAAATGAACAACAATATATCTTATTTGAAAGTGTTGCAGAGGACTCACCTTCTGGGCCGTGTGCACTAGCATTCTTATAGTATATTAGAACATTGTAGTTGCCTCCTACCACTTTTTTGTTCCTGTGGTTGTTGAATAAATTACAATCCGCTGTTGTGGAAGGTACACAAACAACAAGATTTTTGACCAAAATGAACAACAATATATCTTATTTCAAAGTATTGCAGAGGACAACACATTCTGGACTGTGTGCACTAGCATTCTTATAGTATATTAGAACATTGTAGTTGCCTCCTACCACTTTTCTGTTCCTGTGGTAGTTGAATAAATTACAATCAGCTGTTGTGGAAGGTACACAAACAACAAGATTTTTGACCAAAATGAACAACAGTATATCTTATTTCAAAGTATTACAGAGGACAACACATTCTGGGCCGTGTGCACTAGCATTCTTATAGTATATTAGAACATTGTAGTTGCCTCCTACCACTTTTCTGTTCCTGTGGTTGTTGAATAAATTACAATCCGCTGTTGTGGAAGGTACACAAACAACAAGATTTTTGACCAAAATGAACAACAATATATCTTATTTGAAAGTGTTGCAGAGGACTCACCTTCTGGGCCGTGTGCACTAGCATTCTTATAGTATATTAGAACATTGTAGTTGCCTCCTACCACTTTTTTGTTCCTGTGGTTGTTGAATAAATTACAATCCGCTGTTGTGGAAGGTACACAAACAACAAGATTTTTGACCAAAATGAACAACAATATATCTTATTTCAAAGTATTACAGAGGACAACACATTCTGGACTGTGTGCACTAGCATTCTTATAGTATATTAGAACATTGTAGTTGCCTCCTACCACTTTTCTGTTCCTGTGGTAGTTGAATAAATTACAATCAGCTGTTGTGGAAGGTACACAAACAACAAGATTTTTGACCAAAATGAACAACAGTATATCTTATTTGAAAGTGTTGCAATGACCGTCTGGGCCGTGTGCGCAAAAATCCACAGAGTATTGTGTTTGCCTCCTACATTCCTGGTGGTTCATCATCACTTGACTAAAGTAATTCTGATTGGCATCATGTTTATCTAACAAATTCTCCAGTGGAGTTTGGTTATATTGGAATACTAAACAACTTTGAATAATCAGATGAATAACTTCTCCTTAGGTTCTAGAACCAGCATGGTGCACTAAAATACCACCCAGTCATCCATCCTGTACCCATAGGGAATGAACCAAGGGTCATGATCCCTCATACATAACTTATTCTTGCCTCCAGAACACCAACATTGTATTTTGGCCAACATGTCATATTTCCATGCCCACAAGTACCATTCAGACATAGGCTGCCACAACATCAAAAAAAGGAATTGAACCATGGTTTCAACACCCAGATACCTTCCATATATGCATATGGTCAAAATCAACCAACAATGCTTGGAACAGTTGGTGGGGCAGGGAACAATAGAATAGACATAAAATGGCCCAAAATGCACACGTTGCAAACATGTTTGAGATGCTACCACGCCCATACCAGGTATGCTGAGTCCCAAATAAAACAGCTAGACATCAACCCAATTCACAAATGTTTTGGATTATATCATTATTTTAGGTAACCATACATATATTTTGGGTGCCACGGGTCAAAACCCACCGCTACTAAAACACACAATTTCTCTAAGTGCCAAGTGCCTGTGTAATGAAGGCTGTGATGCACCATCAATATAGACCTAATAACCTTGAAAGATTATATGGAGCTCAGCATGATACCTATGGGTACAAGGTCCAACTATTGCTTTTTGAGGCTCTAGGGAGGTTAGGAAGGTGTCAGGGTCATTTAGGCCTCAAAACAGGTGTTTCCCCTTTAGCGCCCACATTAGCTTGGTCCTGCCCATAGCCTGCCAAGTTTATATTCCCTTTGGTGTATATGGTCATCTCCATGTGCTTACTTTGGGACAATTCATCTTTTTGTGAGTGTGTACTAGGTCACATACCTCCCCAAATGGGTCATTTTCCCATGTCCTAGGCTGTATCACAGATTTTACCACCTTCCAGTGTAGTGGGAAGAGCACATACCTAGCGCCCCAAAGTCCGGTCCAGGTATCCACCCTATACATACACCCAAAGTAACTGTACAAAAGTAATATGTGTGCAGCTGCTGTTCTATGTGTATCATTCTGCCAATAATGGTCTAGGAGGGAAGGCAAGGTAGGCAATATGTGGGATTTCTATTATATATATTATAGATGCTACCATCACTTTTTTCCCTATAAAATTAGTCAGCAACATTTCAAGCATGCATAAGATAATAACAAGAGCCGCTGTAGAAAAGTAGTATCTGTGCAATTGTTGTTCTACATGTATCTTTTTATTTTAATGCAACAACCAACAGGATGTTATTATATTGCAACCAACATTTTTAGTGAGTGTGATAGGGAGATGATGCATTGAAACACCAAACAACCATCTCCATACTCCTTTTGATAAGATCAATTGATACAGCTTGTATTTGTCACTGTCATTTCTATACATGAAAATAAGAAATAAACATGCCATCCCACACACAGTAAGATTACACAGGGTAGTAGGTATTTCTTAAACTATTAGTGCTGCACTTGTTCTGGATACACTCACATGACCACTAGTTGAATATAGTGTTGAAAATGCAAGTTGAAAGGTATATACTTTGGCTGACTTCAGTGGTTTATGTTTGGTTGTTCAGCTGCAGCAGTCACAACCCTAAAAAATGTAACAAGTAAAAATATCTCAAAAAACCAATCAAGGACCATACTTAAAATAGTCGCTGTTGGCTGAATAGTGCTCCAACACAAATTTTGACAGATATTTCCAAACAAATACTCATAAAATATACTAACCCACCTAAAGCCAAAACCATATGGGCATCTGGTCCATATGCAACACCTAGTGCAAAATTATTTCTAGTGGATTTTAGCTAAAATAGGGTATTTATTGGTTTTTGGTCCTTGACGAAGAAAATAAACCCCTGTTCACCAATATCAACTTTCAGAAATGTGAAGATTAAACATATAATGGGTACCATAATTTTATTTTCCGGAAAGAGTTGTTCTAGCAAAAATAATAGCCGCAACAAATTAACTAGTAACATGGTGCGTTAAAGGCTAGTCATTGTAAAGGAATGTGTGCATGAATTGAAAGATTTCCTACCACATATTTTGGAACCATTATTTGTTACACTTATGGTAAGGTAGAGGAACTCTCCCTGACTAAAAAGAAGCATTCTCTTGGAAGTTCTACCCTGCTTTGTGTCCTGAACAAGATATCTCATAAAAAGATGATGTGTGCTGTGTGTGAGCCTACACTGTGAGATACCAGTAGGCTTAGGAGACTAAGGAATATAACATTCCTTCGATTTTCTAAAATAAAATAATAATTTTTAGTGACACTTTAGTTCGTCGGTGATGGTTTTTATCTATCTAGTTGTTCCAAAATGGCAATATATTGGAACTTTGATAATACCATTGTCTACAGCAGAAAAAATGTAAGATGGGCATGCATCTATGATGGAGGAAGGTTAAGCTCTACTTTACTCTACTGTACTCTACGTTGAATCAATCTACGTAACGTAGAATTAATACTACTATTAGCAGTAATAGTAGAGTAGTTAGCTAAAGTAGGGTGATTATAGTAGAATTGGGTACTGTAATTTAATCTATAAATAGAACTAGCTAGTTAGCTAGCTAGCTAGTTTGACGTATTGCATATATAATAGTCAGAGTTGCTTCACAATTAATTGCTTCACCATTTCACATCTTTTCACAGTTGCTAAAGTATTTTGTTGACCCTTCTATTGTTGAACTACTACCATCAGTAGTACCAGTACCAGTACCAGTACTACCACAACAATCCCAATATCCAGATGTATCATATATTGCATCTGAATCTAATATAAATTTCATTTCATTCTTAATTTTTGTGAGTCTTTTTTGTTTTTTCAGTACGTAATGCTAATTTTGCTTCTGCTGGATACGATAAAAATTCAATTGAATCCTTGGATATAATCCATTTTCCTTTATGATTATGATTATGATTATGAACATTATTATTAGGAACATTATTATTACCGTTTTTGACATCATCATATTTGTCATCAGTAGTATCATGGTCATAATCATCAACGTTGCTGCTTATTATTATTGAGGAATCAAAAGAAGCACCGCATTTGATACACCGCTGATTGTCATCTTTCTTGTCTTTCTTTATATTGTTAGTAGTAGTAGTATTGCTATGCTGACCATTAGTCTTTTGCAGGTTTTTTAGATCCTTTAAGGATCGGCTTCTGCTGCTGTCCATTATTCTCTGGTTGCTGCTGCTGCTGTTGCCGCTGCTTTTTATTCTTATTATTATGCAATGACCATAATTGATATACATATTTTTCCATCCGTTTCTTTTCTTCTAATAGAACATTATTTTGTATCATAATACGTGAAATACAATCATGTGTGGTATTGGCAGTAATATTAGTATTATTATTTGTTTTTGTTTTTACTTTTGGTGACGACGTTGGAGTTGACGTTGTTGTGTTAGTGTGAGTATTTTGCATTACTTCCTGATTGACAATAGTTTCAATAGTATGAAATAATTCCTTTTGTGTTTGGAGTTGTATTCTTTCATATAAAATAATAAATAATGTTTCCCAAAAGACATGTTCTTTCATTCGTCCTGGTACTAATCTCATCCGTATTTTGGAGACATTCACTGATCTTGACGACGACGATTTTGATGATGACTCTAATATTCGTATACATAAACGTATTAAATCAACATCATGATTATCATGATCATATCGTTGTTGTTGCTGGTCTTCCTTCTGTTGTTGTAGTGAAGAATTATTACCATTGCAGAAGTAGTTTGGCGATGATGATGATAAATCATTCTTATTTTCATTCTCATTTCCTTCCTCTTGCTGCTCTACATTATCATTATTAATTACAGTCTTTTCAAATTCACGATATTTTTTGATTCGAGTAGCAGTGATTCGTATTTCATCATATAGCAATTGTTGTTGTTGTTGTGATAGATTTGAGTTGGTATTTGATGAGTTGGTAGTATTCGCTTTCTTAGAGGAGGACGACGACTGGTTGTATTTACTATTACTATTACTCAAAAGTACCTTCTTTAATTCATGATCTGATAAATTTTTGAATGTATCTTTCCATTGTTTTGGTGTTGATATTGTCAATAATAATAATGGTGGTGGTAATGGTTGTAAACATTTTTGTTGTTTTTGTTTTTGTAGTAAATTTAAATCTGAATTTGAATTTTTACTTGTACTACTGGCGGTAGAAGAGGTAGGACCAGACGAAGAGGATGATGATGATGATGACGACGACGACGATGATGATGAAGATGATGAGGTTGAACAATCGTCTCCGTGACAAATTGATGTTGTTGAAGCAGTGGTATTATAGTTGTCAGCACCATTTTCATTCCTGAAATTATCCTTGACATCGCTGTCGTTGTCCATGTCCCTGTCACTGTCACTGCCATCTTCATCGTCTTCCTCAGGTATTGATGTCAACATGTTGTTCTTCTTATCATCATCGTCATCATCATCATCGTTATCGACGACAATACAGGATGATACACTTTGACCCATTTGTTTGTTTGTTTGTTTGTTTGTTTGTTTGATAAAGATTGATTTCCTCTTGCTATCTTTTTGATAATAGACAAAAAAAAGATCTCTATCGATGCGCTTGATCTCTCTCTCTCTCTCCCTCTATAGCTTAGGTTAAAAGGCGGCAGTGATCTTTCTCTTTTTCTTCTTTTTTTCCTGCTTTTGGTTTTTGACGATAAAGATATAGTCAGGATGGTATCTTTTATTTTGCTTTGCTTTATTTTGATCTGATTTAATATATAATTTAATTTATTCTATTTTATTCTGACGCTCTCGTACTATTGTTCAAGAAGGTTTGTTGGCGTTATTGGCGTTCGACATCTGCATTTAAAGTGTAACCACCGAAACGAAATGACTACGAGACGTCGGCTACAACGTACGACAATAGCAACAGCACAAAACACCTTTTCAATAAAAGTTACTGTACATAAAAAAGGCGAACGCGAAGTTTTGTTTCTTCTCTAAAATAAATTAGTTTCTTTTTTATAGGAAAATACTCTAATATTGACTAGTTCGACTCAAATATAGGACCTACTTTTAGCACGACTAGGAAACTGCTTCACGATGCATGGCTTGAACTCCTCTATCCGGTACGTGGGCGGGAAATGATGCAAAGGACAGACCTCTTTTTTTTGAATATTGCATACTGTAATTATTATTTATATTACTGTACTACAGTATTCAACAGCTAATGGGCTACGCACTAGTACTGTACCATTGGCTACGGTACTCAGTTTCGCTCCACTCCTACTACTGTACTGTAACAATCATTAAAGTAAGTAGGTAGAGCAAACAAACGGACCCGCTTTTAAATATATTGGCTAAGTTTTGCTCCCACTCCTACTACTGTACTGTAACAATTACTAAGTAGACATAGCAAAACGACCCGCTTCTAGATATATTGGCTAAGTTTTGCTCCCACTCCTACTACTGTACTGTAACAACCATTAAGTAGGTAGAGCAAATGGTTCTGATTTTAGATTTATTAAGATTATAGTACTACTTTTACTGGTAGCCTATTAGTATTAATATGAATTTAACATTTTATTTATATCGTATTTTACTGCGTCGTATCATCATTATAAGCATTGTCATCTTTATCATTGATCGAGATGAAAGATGAGGATATTATACTTGCCATGACTTTGAATATACGACATCTATCTTCATTGGGAAAGAATGCTATCATTATTACCTATTGTTTCATCGTCATTATTGTTTCTCTCAAAAAAATGACTTGCCTTGAAACTAAATTGATGCTCAGGAAATTCATCTTCTAACAGAAACGATTCTTTATTATTGTTTGTGATATATCCTTCCAATAATGTGAATGTAGATGATACTGATGGTAATAATGATTGACTACTAAAATAGTGATCGTCGTCGTTTTCTTCTTGTTGTTGTTCCAACA
Organism: Fragilariopsis cylindrus CCMP1102; assembly: GCA_900095095.1. NCBI lineage: Eukaryota > Bacillariophyta > Bacillariophyceae > Bacillariales > Bacillariaceae > Fragilariopsis > Fragilariopsis cylindrus. Next base: position 66,038 of record FMBT01000452.1, read on the forward strand.
CATATTCGTCATCTAACGAACGTACAAGTTGTCTTAGCTGTTCTCGTTGTATCGTTATTCTGGATTGTCTTTTTTGTTGTTGAAACATCTTTTTCTTAGCAACTAATGACTTACTCGTCCTTCTCGTCCTTATTGCTCTCGTTTTTTCTTCCTTATTGGGCGTATATTTATTTGACGTGCTGATGCTATTGTTGTTGTTTCCTCCTTTTCGAAGTAATCGAATCGTATCACGTATGGCATGACCAATTTTTTGATGTGCTTGCACGTCATTGAGTTCATACCATCGTTCGGTTTGAGTATCTACCTTCGTAAAACGTGCACCATTGTCACGGATTTGATCTAATATACCATCCACCACTTTAATCTTATCAGGACGTGATGTGGCTTCCTTATACACAGTAATATTGTCACGAATTACTTTCCCAAAAAATTGATTGCCATAATGATTACTATATACATTCCCTCGACCACATAGTACATCGTTGTTGCTTGGTTCAAAGTCCACGGGTAACATATTGAGGGACGATCTTGAATCTTTATTCTTCATGATCATTTGCTTGTGATTTCGATTTTTATTAGTTGCGGTACACATAATAATGTTTAATTGTCTAGAGCAGAGTCGTGGTTATTATCAGTATCTTGCTTTATTTGTGTTGTAAAAAGAATATTGTGAGGAAGTTGTGAGGAAGTAGGAGATGTAATCTACAAAGTGTGTACAGTAATGATCTTGTGTGTCTAGCAGAGTCGTGGTTAATATCTTGAGATTTATTCGTGTTGCAAAGAATAATATATTGTGAGGAAGTAGGAAATGTTGCGACAGGAGTACTTCTTCTGAAGTACTGTATCAGGTGCCATTGTAATATACTGAGTCGCGCTACCATTCCGGCGAGATAACATCACGCAAGCGATAAAGAATGCTGGGTCACGTTTGTATGCACTATTTATTTAGAAGCAGCGCTGAGTCGATATTACGCGAAAAACACGATCCCAAAGCAATGTTTGCGCCTCACCGACAATTGTCCACAACAACCCGAACACTAAAAATGTTTTCTCTGCGAAACGGTTCAAATTGTCTAAATTCTCTCTCATTCTTTTACACTATCAAACGATCAGTAATCATTCATTATAGTCCGTAAACCCGAACACTAAAAATGTTCTCTGAGAAAATTCCGCGACAAATATTTTTTTTTAAAAATTTTCATTCGAAATCTCTTTGAAAGTAGCTGTGCGTTTCGTGAAAACAGCACTCAACCTGGATTGCTGATTGCGATGCACACGACTTCAAATAGCGGAATGCAATAGAATATAATTCGTCACTTACGTTTGCATAGCGCTTCAACGAAGGCGTATGGTATAAGTAGTGATTATTATTTGCGGCAGGATGAGATTACTAAATATAATTGAAATCACATAGATCCCGCCACTGGAACATTTTCGGTTCTGCAACGCACCACACTAAGAGTAATTATCTTAATGCTCACGTAACATTCTGTATGCGGCATAAGTGACTAAATAGAAAGTAAGAAATACAGATTACTGTATCACAAGAACGTTTCAAGTGCTACGTGAACTACTAGCAGAATTTTTAAACCTAAAATAGGCACGTTACAGTACGTGATTTGTTTAGTAGCGGACCACCAATACTGCATAGACGGCATAATGCTATAAGAGAGCGAGCCATCGTTCGAAACCCATATTATGATTGTTTGCTTCGTGTTTCGTTCTTTTGATTCCTCTTCTTTCAACATCCGCACATCACTTCTACCGTACTCCTATGCGTTAAACAAAGATACTTTTACTACTAGAACAAAATATATATAGATAGATAAATAGCCACATAGAATCATGTAAGAATCAAACAACATCATCATCAACACGTCCGACTACGCCACCGAACGTATCGTCGTCGCAATAATCGACATCGACAAACACCAACAGCACTAAATAAAAAGAAGACCAGTATAAATAGATAGATTAGGTTGCTGCTGCTATCTTAATAGACAAAGAGGGTGGTAGACGAACAACGGTCTTTTTGCAGAAGATTCCAGATCCTCCACATTTTTCTGGAAAGAATCGACGTACGTCCTCTGTCATTGTTTGGAGTAATTGTGTCGCAAATTTTTCATTCCCTTGCACGGTGGGATGAATATAGTCTACAAAATCAGTTGTATTTGTAGTACAATCCAACCATGATTGAATATTACTATCATTGTTATTATCATCACTATCATTATCTCCCGTCGTTTTGTAATATATTACCTTTGGATCACTCATGTCATTTACGGCCTGTTCAAGACCATTAACGATACCATTAATGATATCTAATTTAACGTCGTCATTTTTATTTTCTAATATAGAACACGAATGTTGGATCGGTTCAATACATGCTATTAATGCATTTGGATACTTTGCACGAACGTCTTGAATGAAAGATAAATACCCTTCACGGAACTGTTGTTGAGTGGGATGACCATGAAAGAAATCATTGGTTCCAAGATTGATGGTAACCACATCCGCTTGCCAAGTTGAAAAATCCCACAGTGTAGGACAAGTAACTTGCCATTTATCCCAAAAATGACGACAGGACCATTCTAATGGCATTGTGACATCTGTTTGACCATGATCTAGAATGGATATACCCGTCTTGGCGATGACGTTATAATCAGAAGTATTCCATGCATCTGCCATTGATCGGATATAGGTTTGGAAGACATCTTGATTTTCGATAGTTAAGGGATCATACGCAGAATTTGATGTGACTTTAATCCTGCTGTGATACTATCACCAATTGCTTCAAATCGTATCATTGTATTATCAGCATTCGGATCCTCCGCTTGTAATAGTTCACCTCCTCTATCCAGAGTAAGACCATAGATGATGGTGGTACCCCATGACGCTTCATTATTTCGACCACATCGAATGATATGTTCCTGTGTCGACACCAGATTGGATGCCACCTCGAAGTATTCGACCGAGTTGTCATGCAATAATTTTATTTCTTGCGGATTGTTATCAATCTGACAGGTATAATATAGACCAGAATAGGCAGATTTCATCCGTATCACGAGTTTGGAGGATCCACGAAAACGTACAATGAATGTACCTAACCCCATGAATGTTCCATTGATGATGCAGTATCATCATCATCATCGTTATTGCGCCACCAACGACCACCGAAATGAACTTTGGTAAGATCATTATTATCCTCCATTATTACTGATTTTATTGATGACATCGTAGTATAGTAGTGGGTTTCGCAATGTCTTTTCTTGCAATTTATTCAATTGATGTTTCAAAATTCAACGTAAGGTCATTGTTGCTATAATATGAATCATACAAAAGTAGAATAAGATTATGTTCGGCAACATCGCTTATTACGAAGAATTGTTTCGTCGCGATTGGCGCTATCACGAAAGAAAGTGGGGACTTTGATAGATAAATCTCAGAAACCGTTTCTATCTATAACATCGAAGTGCAGTAGAAAAAGAAAGCGATCGACAATTGACTTCTTGTCGACCTCAAATTCACAATCCCGTATTTGCTCTCGATATATTACTATAAATAGAAACGCATAATATTATAATATTATAGGGTCTTTTTGTTATATAACAATATTGTGATAGCGTTTTCAAAGATCAACAACTATAATAATAATTGTAGCTTAATAATTAATAGTACGACGGCTTCGACGACGTCGACGCTTCCACCCTTTTTTGCGATCCTCCTCTTCTTTTCGTGTGTCTAACCTCCATCCGTACAGAAATTTTATTGAAGAGGAACCACGTTTCAAATTGAGCACTTCGACTCACTCGACTACCAGACTCGGCTCACTCCATCTCCCTCTCGCTTTTCAACCTTGACCGCACAATTTTATTCTTTGTTTGTGGTGTGCGTTTCAAGAACTCCAACGCTTGCGTGATGTGAAGTAAAAGCAAGAATTGATGAATCTTGTCTGTTTTTATTCAAGATACGCGATACACGTTATATCTCTCTATCTCAATCGGATGTAAAAAACACAATCATCATTTAAAACGAAGCAGCTACTCGACGACAGCAATAACAGTCACAACAAAACATCTCTCCCCCCCCTCTCCTTCTTCTCCTTCTTCAAATGAGACTTAGTTTTTCTAGCTTTGCGACGGCATTATCATTATTCGTCGCTACTTCCTCTACTAGTAATACTGTCAATACAACCGCATTCTCTCCCGCTTCAAAGTCCTTCGTAACGAAATATTCAACAACATCATCATCAGCATTAAATATGTCATCCACAAAAGGTGCAAGTTTAAAACCATATATTGAAACATTAATTGATGGTAAACGTCATTTAAGTGTCGATGAAACAAAAGAGGCATTTTCTGCTATATTAAAAGGTGCCGATGAAGTACAAGTGGGTTCCTTTTTAACGTTGTTACGAGCAAGAGGTGAAAATCCAGATGAAATTGCTGGTGCAGTCGAGGCAATGAATGATGCCTGTAATGCTGTGGACTTAGGTGATATGAAATTATTAGACATTGTGGGTACTGGTGGTGATGGTGCGGATACCATTAATATATCCACAGCATCGACTGTATTATCGGCAGCCTGTGGTTGTATTGTAGCAAAAGCCGGAAATCGTTCTGTGAGTAGTGCCTGTGGTTCGGCGGATGTATTAGAAGCATTAGGTGTCAAAGTTGATTTAACACCATCACAGGTAATTGACTGTGTGAATTCCGTTGGTATTGCATTTATGTTTGCACCAGTGAATCATCCATCCATGAAATATGTGGCACCGGTACGAAGTAAATTAGGTGTACGGACTGTCTTTAATATCTTAGGACCAATGACAAATGCTGCTAGTGCGCAACGTGCTGTGATTGGTGTCTTCCATCCAGAATTAATGGAGTTAATGGCTGGTGCATTAAAAAAAGTGGGACGTGTGGATCATGCTGTTATTATACATGGTATTGGGTTAGATGAAATTTCACCATTAGGACCAGCAACATTACTTGAAATTAAAAATATAGCTGCGGATGGTGTATTACCAAAAGTATATGAAACAAATACATTTGAATTTGATCCATTGGATATTGGTATACCACGATGTGAATTAATTGATTTAAAGGGTGGTGATCCAAAAGAAAATGCTGAAAAATTTGTCGATGTTCTGAAGGGTGGTGATCATACGGATGCCAAACGTGATTCGATTGTCTTAAATGCTGGAGTTGGTTGTTGGATCTATGGTTTATCGAATAGTATTGAAGATGGATGTAAATTAGCACGAACTACTCTTGAATCAGGGAAAGCATCCGATTTATTACAAAAATGGATTACTGTTAGTCAAGAAATTGCTTCTAAAGAATAAAATAAACAATTAATTGTTGATGTTGTTTGATTTCTGCACGGTGTGTGCATGCATGCATGGTTTGTGGAAAACGAAGAAAAAGAAGAGATAAATAACTTTCTAAAAATACGTATAAATAAAATACGATCTAATTTAATCTTTAATAATACTAGAGTAGGAGCTAGCTCTATTCGCAATAAAATTCGAAATGCTTGTGTTTGTGTATGTCTTGTGTGTCGTGTTTGTGTGGATATCACTGAAAGCGAGTAAAACAATGTCGATTATAGTATAGCAACTAGGTATGTACCGTACTTCACAACATATTGTGAAGTAAGGATGTCTACTGTGGTTAATAGATATAAATAATTATTATTTATTAATTTTTTTGAAATTTTAATATTCAGCAGTGAAAACATTTTTTTCAGCCAGATATATGAATGAAGTTTGACCATTATGTCGTAGCAGTAGTGTATTTCGTTCCGTCTTCTTTTAATACCGTGTAGCCACCTACTGTATAGCTAGAATATTATTTGTTAGAACAAAAAAATCACGACGTCTTGTCTAGTCTGTTGCATGCCCCCCGATACTCACAATTCGTATCGACGTACGTATATAGAGTCTCATATATTGTTTATCTCAATCGTAAGAACGAAGCAACTATCCACCATCATCGTCGTCCTCCCGTCCAAATTTTATTTTTAAATTCTAAGTTTTATTCTCATCATCCCGCTATATCCTTTCGTACTTCTTTTCCAAATGCTACAAAGAATCCTGGTATACCACGTAATGGACGCTGTGGTGGTTGCAATGCACTATTTTTAGCTGCATTAATAGCTGCGTCTGCAGCACCCGCCGCCGCAGTACTACCTTCAGCAGCAGCAGCTTGTGCTTGTTGTTTTAAGACAATCTCTTCCAATGTTTTGGATATTTGATCGGTACCATGTTTATTCAATTCTTCATATTGTTTATTGGTACGGACCGCAAATTTTTGAAAGGTACGTGAATTGGATAATCCTTTGACAATAATTTCGTTTGCCACATAATTCACCACTCTCGTAATAAATGCTGCACTCATTATTATATCTATTATTTTACTTCTATCCTATCCTATTCTATTGTATACTATACAAGATGTTGAATTATTATTGCTGTCTAGTTTGTTTATTGTTTGTTGTTGTACTGTTGTATTGAATTAATTCGATCGGGTGAGGAGAGGGACAATGAGTAAAAAAGGAAGGAGCAGAAAAAGGGACGGCAAGCAGGGAAATGGAATGGTTTCGAGTCGAGTGAGTCAGTCTTACTTGTGTTGGATCATTTTTATGAATACTGTACGTACAAATTTTCGTATTAAATAGAAGGTCAGTCTTTTCACAAACGACAATACGCGATTAAAAGGGGGCAGCTATCTAATATTATAATCTCCTAAAATATAAAGGGGTTGGAAAAGTAAAGAAAAAAGTGATTGGGCACTGATGGAATTTGTGAATGAATACATTTTTGTTTTAATTAACTTGTTATTTAAAAGCTGCCGCGCTACTCCTCACCGTCTTGAAAAGACAAGTAAGTTAACAGTCAACCCGCCTATGATTAATCTATATTAATAGTACGCATTTAAGTAGGCACATCTCCAAATCTGTCATCGATGGACTGGTCCTCTACATCTAGTACTGGGTGAACTCTGCTAGTCGACCTCTTGTGAACATCCGAGTGAGTAACTTATCTACCTTGTATTTCTGTTTGTTTCAGTATTGGTGTGGGTGCTTTGCTGGTTGACCAATTCGATTTTGTCCTGGAGAATACATTAGTCAGTGGATTGTTTAGCATTTCCTTTGGGAGGTCATGTTTCCTTGTGAATACATGCCTAGTTACTTTTGTCTTTGCCGGCTTATCAGCAGTATAATGCCTCCAAATAATTTTTGTTTTAAACTGAGTTTTACTATAGGGGTTGTTTTAATTGTTCTAGACTAATGTAGAAGGTAAAATAAAGAGTGAGAATCCAGACTTTGTGAATGTGTTAGGTGTGTTAGACCTTGCTGGAAGGTTGGTACTACAATAAAGGTTGCTGGCGGTGGTCATCTTCTTCGCTGCTTCTTTTCCCATCGGGATTTGAGATATATGATGTCGTGATAATCAGGGGGGAGGATGGATAAAAATTAGGTGTAGGGTCAAGATGGGAGCGTCCAGGATCCACCAGTATAGAATTTACAGCATCATCGATGAGGGTAAGTGATAATCCAGATGGTAATAATGATGGTGACGGATCAGAAATTTCTTTTTCTTCTTCAAGTTCATGTCCACCATGCCATGAAGATTGGAGGATTTCTGAGCAGCAGTAACAGTAGATTAAAAAGGAATTAAACTTGAATTGTGATGTGATAGCAGTCTCGTCCCCTGTTGAAGTAGCTAAACGTACAATTTTTGAGTGGAACAGTATTTCTTTTACCACGCACTACAAAAACAAAGAACTGCATGCAATATTATGATTTAAAAGACAGTTAAAATTTTCTAACAACAACCATGAGTTGTGCGCAAGTTGCACAAACAGATAATACCTACTACTGCATGCATATGGTATAAAACTTGTTATTTAAAAGCTGCTGTACTGCTCCTCAGCGTCTTAGAAAGACAGAAGAGTCAGCAGTTAACCTGCCTATGTATGTATATGGTAGCTAATTGCTATGCCAGGTGGTCAGGGACAGCCTACTGCCTGCCTACTTTATCATATAGTATAGTCATTAATAGACAATAAGTATATGTGAACCAACCACAGCAACATGAATGATGGAAACAGGTAGGCAATATGCAATGATATCTTATAACGTCTAACAGGTAGGCAACCTGCAAGTCAAATGCACCCACAGTACATTATCAAAATGTGCACTGTACACATAATGATAATGTGAAAAAACATGTACACATGTACACATCATCATCATATGACACAACAAGTTGAAGAATACATGTAGTGTACATATCATCATCATCATCATCATGTGTAACAACTTAATGACAACATAACAGGCAGCCACCTGTTGCATCAGTTCTGTACAATTAGTACTCTGGTCACACACAAAAGGCAGTTCCTTTACCTTGGCCCTTGGGTAACAAATAATGGTTCAAAAATTTGGTTTAGGCTATAATTCAGTTAATGCACACATCCATGTACAATGACTGACCTTTAACACAATGTGTTACTAGTTAATTTGTTGCAGCTATTATTTTTGCTAGACAAACATTTCCCAGTGAATAAAGGTATGGAACCCATTATATGCTCAATCAGCCCAAAACCTATTATTAGCTCAACTTGACTCAAAAAACGTTTAGCGAGGTATACCATGTAAACCAGAGGCCAAATCAACAGTGGCTTTATGTGGGATACTTTGTCTTATGAGTATTTGTAACCTGTAAAAATTGGTGTGAGGGCGTTTTCCAACCAACAGTGACTATTTTAAATATTGTGGTCCTCGATCACTTTATATGAGATATCTTGTTCAGGACACAAAGCAGGGTAGAACTTCCAAGAACATGCTTCTTTTTTGTCAGGGAGAGTTCCTTTACCTAATCATGTGTGTAATAAATAATGGTTCAAACATATGCTGGAGGCGCTCCTTCAGTTCATGAACACATGCATGTACAATGACTAGCCTTTTAATAACGCACCATGTTACTAGTTAATTTTTTTATGGCTATTATTTTTGCTCAAAGAACTTTTTTCCAGAAAATAAAGACATGGAACCCATTATATGTTTAATGCAGGACGACATTGGTGAACAGGGTTTTTCTTTCTTCGCAAAAAGCCAAAATCTGAATTTGGGCCTATATTAGCTAAAATTAATTAAAAATTATTTTGCACAATGTGTACCATGTGAACCAGAGGCCCTACTAATGGAGGCTTTAGGTGGGTTAGTTAATTTTATGAGTATTTGTGTGGATGTTCACCTGTCAAAATTGGTGTGGGATCATTTTCCAACCAACAGTGACTATTTTAAGTTAAGTACAGTCCTTGATTGGTTTTTTAATGAGTATTTTTGGAAAACAGGGGTAAACTGCAATTACATCCAAAATAATGGTGGGTTGGAATGATGATGCTTCCCATTCACAAGTAATATTTCCTAGTGAAGACAGTGAATCAATTCTGTGTTCTAATTTACATGGTGGTATGTTTAGATAGTGAAATGTATGTATTTTGGACCACATTTACAATTTTTTGATCAGAAATAATGAATACAAAATAGCTCAAGTAAAAGGGTTGCACAGGACAACACCAGATGGGTTGGGTGCACTAGCATCCACATAGTGTACTAGAACATTGTGTTTGCCTCCTACATGTTTTCTGTTCATGTGGTTGTGGAATGAAATTCATTTTGCTGGTGTGCATGTGGAAGGCACAAAAACACAAACACAACAACAACATGATTTTTGATCAAAAGAATTGAATACAAAATATCTCAAGTAAAAGGGTTGCACAGGACAACACCAGATGGGTTGGGTGCACTTGCATCCACATAGTGTACTAGAGCATTGTGTTTGCCTCCTACAAGTTTCCTGTTCATGTGGGTGTGGAATGAAATTCATTTTGATGGTGTGCATGTGGAAGGCACAAAAACAACAACATGATTTTTGATAAGTAATGAATACAAAATATCTCAAGTAAAAGGGTTGCACAGGACAACACCAGATGGGTCTGGTGCACTAGCATCCACATAGTGTACTAGAGCATTGTGTTTGCCTCCTACAAGTTTCCTGTTCATGTGGGTGTGGAATGAAATTCATTTTGCTGGTGTGCATGTGGAAGGCACAAAAACAACAACATGATTTTTGATAAGTAATGAATACAAAATATCTCAAGTAAGGCGCGTTCCAGCTCGATGCGGCGGTTTGAGGGACACTCGCGACTCAAAATTTTGCTTCCGCGTGGAGGTATTTTTTGTTTGATTTTTCCACATGACGCGACAATTATTTGTTTGCTTCCTTGAGAATTTAGTTTCGTGTCCTTCTTCACAACAACGTCGAAGTAACAAAGTACCTGTGTTCGTCGACGTTGTTGTCAAGAAGGACACGAAACTAAATTCTCAAGAAAGCAAACAAATAATCAACCAACCAACCAACCAACCAACCACATAGCTACCAACCAACCACATACAAGGTTGGGGTAGCATAAGAGACAAGCCATTACGAATTCGTTCTAAGTACAGTACAGTGCACATACAAGTCGACAGACGCATCATCGGAGTGACACATCGGAGTACACTGTCGAGGTGCAAGATACAAGCGAAACGCGTTTCTTCTATTAAGGTATATACTAAGATCCAAGCCAAGCCAAGCGACTAAGACAACAGCCAGTACAAGAGTGGGGGTAGCATAAGAGACAAGCCGTTTCGACTATCTTCTAATTACAGTACATCGCACATACCACACGTAAGTATACCAAATTCGTACGCAGTAAGTGTTGTTCTGTTGATTCAAATTCGCGATATTCACCACCACTAACAAACGACTGGTTATTTTTTGTGTTTAATTCGACGTTGACAAATCAGAGCTACACTTCTTGTGTTTCAATAGGTCGACTCACACGGAAGGGTATTTAGAAGAACAGTATTTATAACAGTACGGCACGAGACGCGAGTAAGTGATGCTACGTTAATCGACAGCATTCAATTATATTTTCACTAACAAAGTACTAGTTATTTCAAGTCGATTTTGATAACTACTTCGAAATCGAGCGTCACTTCCTAATCAATCAGTACGCAGTACGACACACAGTACGGCACGAGACGCGAGTAAGTGTTGCTCGTTTGATTGACAGCATTCAATTATGTTTGTACTAGCAAATTACTAGTTCTTTTGCGACATTTTTGATAACTACTTCGAAATCGAGCGTCATTTCTTTTCGATCCGTACGAGACGCGAGTACGGATCGAATCATTGTACGGTCTACTGCAACTGTCAATAGAAGACCTTATTCTGCTTCATCTTCTAACTCTTCTTCATCTTCCTCCTCTTCTGCTCTGATAGGATACGATCGTTCTTACGATCCTACGAAGCTTCCGGTGAGGTGCTCAGTATCTTACGATAGGATACGATCGTTCACAATGAGTGGAATTACTACCAAAAAGAAAGGACGCAGGAAAGCAGCCAAGGTGGTGGCTAATGCTGCAGTTGGGGTGACGGCGACTGCAGTTTCACAGAGTGAAAGTAACAAAAAAAGAGGACGACCAGCTAGAGATAACAGAAAGCCTCCACCGGCAACTGCTGCGCCACCTCCAGGTGCTTCACGACAATTGTTATTATCACCACCATCATTACTATCACCGGCCTTTGCAGTGTCTGTATCATCATCTTTGACCTCCAGTTCCACTCCAAGGAGGAAGGTTGTTCTTCCTGCTGATACTGTTACAGGTAATGATCATGAAAGTTCTCCAAGCAAGTTTCTATGTTTAGAACAAGAAGAATTGAAGGTAGACTTAGCCTGTGCTCTTGAAGTTTCGGCAGAGAATTTGGTAGAGACTCTGACGTCTCTCTTGACTAAATTAAATGATACAGCTCCATCTTCAACAGCGGTGGCATCAGCGACTGCGACATCACCGACATCTCAACCTGTAGTATACTCCGATTTTACCCGTCCGTCTTTAAACATTGCATTTGATGAAGATGCTTTCAAGGTTGCTGATCGATCCGATTATGCGGCAAGGAAGGGTAAGAATAGAGCTGTAAATAATTTAGTACAAACTATATTAGGTGAGCACTGTTCTAACCACTATTCACAACAACAACTAGTATTAGCATTGCACACTGCGTCTAAGGATCCGCGTGTTAGACCTTTTTTCAAAAGTGCAGGACTAGCAGACGTTGTAGATTTAGCAGCCATGCGTTTTCATCATGAACAAATCAATCGTATTTTGAAAACAACAAACGACTCGAAAAAGAAAGGTAGTGGTACCGACGATGTACGCTCTTACGAACAATCTATTCTTTCAGCAATGGCCGAATCACCTATTTCCTCTAATCGCACAACATATGTTCCTACTCTTGCTTGTCGTACAAAATTGTTCCCCGATATTCCCCCGAGAACATTTGAAAAATCTATGAAGAGAGCCAAAATTCATCGCAAGAAGATGCGCGACAGTACTAATACTCTCTTCAGCCGTGTACTAAAACGTTTGGGGCGTAAGAAGGTGACACCTGAGTTACACATGGAGTTTTTACACTGGTTGGACAAGCATCATATGGTCATACAGAGTCCGTTAGCTTCAGATACTTTATTGGTACCCGGCGGTAGCATTCGTGGGGTCAAGAAACGTGTAAACAAGATCTTACTTCAAATACCTGTCCGGGAGCTGCACAACGACTTAATAGATGCCGATCCCTTGATTGGTCTAGCTGGAGCACGTGATTGTAATGGAAAAATTTTGATATCCGATACAAAATTGAGGGAATTGTTGCCGCCTCATTTACGAATGATGAGTGACCGTTATAAAATAATGTGTGGGTGCGAACCGTGTATTCAAATGATCAACCTTCAACAGAGCTATAACCGGTTTATTTGTTACCGAATCAAGGATTTCAAGGAGATACGCGATGGTTTCAATCCAAGAACGAGGAGATATATGGCGGCCGACGAAACCCTCAAGAAATACCAGGACAAGTTGCAGCCACAGGGAGAGGCTAGGTTTAAGACCGCCAAACTAGCGATGGTTTGTTGCTTGTGTGCTCCGCCTGATGACAGGTTCCAATCTCTTCATCAATTGGACTGTGTTACGGGCAAGTGCAACGCTTGTCCTGGATTCGACCGGCCTCCTGAAGAATTGACTATGAACAATGATATTTCTTTCCATTTGTACGATGTCCTCCCGTCCTGCAGCATACACAACATGTTGCCAAAATTTCCGCCAGTGGTTGATGGGGAACGACACGTCCAGACAAAATCCTGTGTTGAATGCGATTTGCTTTTGGAGGCGGACCCAAAGTATGTACGGGGTGGATTTTACAAAAGGAAATATTTAACCCAAAAAAAGTGTGGGTTCCAAGAATTCTTCACGGAATATTACCTCCCACATTTGAAAAAATATACTTACCACCGATTTTTGAAGATTATACTCAGCAAATCGAACATCGAAGACGTCCGTTTTAGTTGACTACAACCGGGCGAGGTTATTGGTTCACGAGATTACGCGGAACGCTTACTAATGAAATTCCACATGGAAATCCAGAGTGAACACTTCGGTCAGGGAAGAGATCTATCAATTGAGGGTAACGACATCAAATTTTATCCTGTTGGAGAAACAGAAACAACCTCGCATTTCTATTCCTTCCTGAAAGATTCGAAAATACAAAATGCTGCCACGACGGATAAACACATGGATCGCTTAATTAAAATCTTAAAAGAAAAAAAAGTCTTGAGTGAACGCTTATATGAAACAACCGATGGTTGTGGCGCTCAGTATCGATCAGCAACAGCGCTCTGGTTCTTATCAGGATTATCGACCAGACATAATATTGTAATTGATCGTTCGTTTGGTGCTCCCGGTCATGGTACGTTATTCTAAACTATTGTGTCTAAAATATGCTTTGCTTGGTTTTGTCATATCTAACTTTTATTTATTTTATTTCCATTGGTATTACAGGAAAAGGTATCGTGGACGGCGTTAACGGTACTGATAAAAACTTATTGATACGTTATTCTGCAAGGGAGCTGAAGCAAGCGATGGATAGCATTGCCGAAGAAGATGCTGTCAATGACAAAAAACGTTTTGCAGCACATAGCGTAAACGAAATCGGTAAAGAATTTTCATTAGCTGAAGAATGTGCCCGACTGTTGCGTATCGGGAGATCCGGGGGGGTTAAATCGGGAGGAAAATCAGCAAAGAGAGAAAATTCGCGGGCCATCAAACACCACGAGTGGTTAGTGTGGAAAAAAGAAGATACAGTTTCGGAACTGAAATACAAAACTGTTGATTTTTCAAAGGAAGCGAAAGAAGCTGGTGGAACGTCAAACAAAAGATACCATGTATATTGCTGTCCTGAGTTGGGTACTGGTCGTGTTGCTTTAAGAAGAATTCCATGTGCTTGCGTAGCGTGTGATACTACTATTCGATTACCATGGCAAGTCGGTGTGAAGGCACCGAAACAACCAAGATTCGGTACGGTAGCCGACTGTCGATATCATAAAATACTGGGAGCACGAAATGAATGGGACGTTGTTAAATTAGCAGTCGATCACAGTAAAGCAAACTTAGACGACGTAGACACGGCGAGAGAAGAAATTCTTGTTTCGTTAAGTTCCAATATAGCAGCGAATATTGAAATTGGTGGATACGGTGCTATTGTAACAAGTGATCCTGAAGCTAGGGATGGATATTGGATGGTTGAATGGACAAGTGAATCATATACCTGTCAAGAAACAGGTAAGCTTGTATGTGATGGTTTCTACTTGAATGAAGTGAAAAGAGGTCCAAAATGGTGGACACCCAGTGGCCAAGCAGTAACTATTCCGTTATTCAATATTGTTATGTCGGATGTAAAGATGGATCCAATTGAGGTGGGGAGGAATATGCCCTCATCATCTCATGTTAATAAGGTGCAATGCCTGGAAAAAGAAGCTCTGCGAGTAGAAGAAGAGAGCCATAGCTATATTTTTGACGAGATTTTTAGAAGAGAAACTCTAGAATATGAAACAAGACCAGAAGCAGTGGAAGATGATGAAGAGGAGTCAGAGGAAGGAGCAGAATAAGGTCTTCTATTGACAGTTGCAGTAGACTGTACGTACCATGATTCGATTCGTACCTTACAGTACAGTACAGTACAGTACTGTATGTAGTACTTGCGTCTCGTACAGATCGATCTCAAGAAAAGAAATGACGCTCGATTTGGAAGTAGTTATCAAAAATGTCGGAAAAGCACTACTATTTTGCTAGTACGAACATAATTGAATGCTGTCGATTAACGTAGCATCACTTACTCGCGTCTTGTACCGTACTGTACGTCGTACTCGCGTCCTCGTATTGATCGATCGCAAGAATTGATGCTCGATTTCGAAGCAGTTCACAACATCGACTGGAAATAACTAGTAGTTTGCTAGTACAAATATAATTGAATGCTGTCGATTAACGTAGCATCACTTACTTCGACTTATTAATCGTACTGTGTGTCGTACTCGCGTCCTCGTATTGATCGATCGCGAGAATTGATGCTCGATTTCGAAGTAGTTATCAAAATCGACTTGAAATAACAAGTACTTTGTTAGTGAAAATATAATTGAATGCTGTCGATTAACGGAGCATCATTTACTTCGACTTAATCATGTAAATACCGTTTGAACGCAAGAAAACAAGCTCGATTTCGAAGCAGTTGTCAAGAATGTCGCAAAACAACTAGTATTTTGCTAGTACCAACATAATTGATCGCTGTCAATTAACAGAGCAAAATTTACCGCGTAAGGAATTTTTTTAATCCCGTGATGCACTGTTTTCTTTTTTTTGATGACGTACGCTTGTACACGATATGGGGCAAATTCTACAGAGAGAAGTACTGGAGCTTTGCCGACACCACCTACACCTGTCGATGCGTCTTGATTCAATGCATGGATTATGATTGGTCAGTTATACGACCAATGAGCTTCTGTAGAAGCTAAAAATGCCCCCAATTGATAGTACTTCACTGCATAGCGCGTGTTGTAGAAAAGCGTCTGTCCGCAGATTGTCCTTTATTCCACAAAACAGCGCCGCGTTCAGCCGGAACGCGCCGTAAAAGGGTTGCACAGGACAACACCAGATGGATCTGGTGCACTAGCATCCACATAGTGTACTAGAGCATTGTGGTTGCCTCCTACAAGTTTCCTGTTCAATGGGTTGTGGAATGAAATTCATTTTGCTGGTGTGCATGTGGAAGGCACAAAAACAACAACATGATTTTTGATAAGTAATGAATACAAAGTATCTCAAGTAAAAGCGTTGCACAGGACAACACCAGATGGATGGGTTGGGTGCACTAGCATCCACATAGTGTAGTAGAATATTTTGTTTGCCTCCTACAACTTTTCTGTTCATGTGGTTGTTGAATAAAAACTGGTTTGCTGTTGTTGCATGCACAAAAATAACAAGATTTTCGATCAGAAATGAATACAAAATATCTCATTTGAAAGGGTTGCAGAGGACAACACCAGATGGGCCGGGTGTACTAGCATCCATTATATCTATACCTACAAGCTCCACATAATGCTTAGGTTTCTATGGAGGTTATGAAGGTATAGGGTTGCATTAACCGCAAAAGGGGCCATTTAGGCCCAAAAACAGGGTTTTCCACTTTTGTGCGCACCTAAGCTGGATCATCAACACAAAGCACCAAGAATAAGATCCCTTTGGTATTTATGGCGCATTCTAATCTTATATTTTTGGATGATTCACCTTTTTGAGTGTACTGTATGTCCACAAAACCCTGCAAATGGGCAATTTTTGGGGGTTATTTGATCTGTGCTGTGTGTGAGCCTACATTATGAGATATCAATTAGTAGGCTTACAGGACTAAAAAACATAACAGTTCTCCATTCAATAGGTCAGTTGTAACTTCATTGTTTATTTCTCCAGAAATATGACTTTTTAGGTCTATATACTTGATGCTAAAGCTGTTATTATATACCAGACTAACAAATACTGGTAAAATTTGGGCATGATTTAGTTTTTATACTGGCATATTTGGGCATAATTTAGTTTTATATTCGTACATGGAATCATAACAAATAAGTACTGCTGTACGCATCATTTTTCATTATCTTCTTTTTCAAATCTTCTCTTTCCTATTTCGCGCTACCACTACCTGTATTGTTAACGCGAGTAGACTGTTGTGATTTGAAAATTGGCGCTCGGGCAAACTACTGTTTTCAGCCTTAAATAGAAAATGTACTTCCCAAATCTTCAAAAACAAATCGTTTCGCTCATGGTTACTTCCAAACTACCATCACGTACAAATAGATCGGCAAACACAGCAAATAATCACTCCAAAGAAATCATCTATAGTAAAGAAACTACCACACAAGAAACAATGTCAACATCGATTTTACCATTAGTAACTACAGCAGGCTACTTTCGATTGTCCTAGTATCGATGTTAGTTCCCTTTTTATTTCAGCAGCAAATTGTGTTGTTGGGAATGGGAATAGCATAAATGATTTAGACTTACTTCCAACTGATGGTCCAGGCTTGGGTGTTTCGGTGTACGAATCATCTACTGGTAACTATGTGCACTGCCTGTATTTGTTAACGTGAGTAGACTGTACTGCCTGACTGGAGACTCTAGAATTAAATCGAATGAATCAAAAAATGGAATCAAATCAAGTACTACTACCGGTATTCTAAATATTTTCATGGTCTTAATTTATGTTGTACAAATAGTTTTACATTACTATTTAATTGTATTTAATTTGATTTATATCAAACATATAATCTTACAATCTATTAAGATAAAATATCATCTTGAATCTGTTCAACCAATATTGTTAGTAACTTAATTTGACGTTCACATATTGCTTGTCCTAAAATTGCAGTATTAGTATTATTGTTCCGACTTGTTGTAGTAGTCTTTGATTTTGTTTTCATCTCTAATGATAATGATGATGGAAGTAATCCATTACCAATATATATCATTGTATTACTATATTGTAAATCATTACGACGAAGTGTATTAAATACAATATTATCTTTGGGATATCGACTTTTATAATTGATTGTCGTATACACCTTCTTTAGTTGCATATTTGCTTCTTTAATTAATGATATTGCTTTTTGTTCTAATTGATGCATTCGTTCTTGGTTAATTTTTTCTTTTAATAGTGCAACACCACCCACAACTGAACCGTAGTTATTTCTTAGTTGTGAACGTTGATGGTATATTCTTGATTTATATTCAATATCATTTACTTTTTCTAATAGTGTAATTGCTTTATTATATTTACGTTCGATGTTGATCATATTCCTTTGAAATTTTACTAGTGAAGTTAAACATTCCTGTAATAATTTTCTTGTTACCATTATTTGTTCTTGTTCTTTGTTATTATCATTATTGTCGCTGTTTTCGCAGCACATACCACAGCTGCCACTGAGATATAATGTTGTGATATCAGTTCCGGTAGCAGAGACGGAAGTTCTTATCTTGAGAGTTGATGATGATTCAAATTGAGACATTGTGGTTGGTGATTTACAAAAACTATGTATCTGTGTAGGAGAAGCGGTTTTGTTTTGTCTTCTCTTGTATGCTTTGCATTCGATTTATTTTGTGAGAAAGCAAGACCGTCACGTGTGAAATCTAGTTCACGACGAGAGGAGTTCTACTATCATTCTAATCACTTTTTACTAGCCATGCAGTACAAAGTACAGGAGAGGCAAAGCGTGTATTCATCTCAAGCAGTTTTTTACGGTGGTCTAATCGTAGTACTGAAATCTATTCCTATTTTTGACATCCAAACCCACTTTACTTAATTAATAAGTGATCTCATTAAGTAGTCGTGCGTAAGCTGACCGCGCATTCAGCCTATGCATTTTTCGCAAGTTCTCTTATGATTCGAGCTTAGTTTGTGTAGTACAGTACTAGTAGTGTATTCTAAGGCTGAATAGTGTCGCTCAAGCGAAGTCCAAAAAATAGAACAACACGAGCAAGCTTTCTGATTTTGAACAAATAAAAAATTACATTTTCATCTCAAAAAATAGAAAAACAATCAAAACAGAAAAGCAACCAAAACAAACAAAACCAAAATATCCAAAAAGAAGAAGATATAACAAAACCAAACTAAGGGAATAAACAATATACTGTAGCATGCACTTTTTGTCTTCGTTCTGCGTGGTAAAAGAAAAATATCACTTGATAATCCCACTTTTAGCTTCAACAACAGGAGCCATATTACATTCGCTTCACAACTAGAGATATATGGTTCTATTTTGATAGCACGGTCATTCACTGGACGATTCATTCGATTTGTCGAATTGAGTGAGTCGATTCGATTAGAGAACAGGGCACAATATGATGTGAGAATGGCTGTTTTTGGAGTCACGCGATGACAAAAAAGTGGCTCGAGGAGAATAGCGCTTCGTCTCTTGTCGAGTATAGGAAAATTCGCACTCGACAGATATTTATAAAAAAACATTATGCAGTCATAAAAAGCGAACGATCGCATTAGCTATACTCGTTTCACTCGTACTGTAGTAACAAATAGACATCCTTTCTATTGTCGTTGATTTTATTGTCAACAATAACATTACGTATAAGTATTGTAGAACAATACATACATTGCACATCCAAATCACACATTCAATCATTCATTACCAACATAATACGCCATAACTATAATACTGTACTGCAGTATCAATCCATTATCAACTCGTCACCTAGCTTTCGATCAATCATCGATCGGTATCTTCGACGACATCGCCGTATTGCAGTACAGCGCTCAATAATAAGGAAATTGACTGTAACAATTTGATAGATGCGACGTGTGATACGATATATATTTTATCTCCCCTGAGATCAACGGCGCAACAATATATTTTAGCAGTAAAACAATTACCGAACGTGAGAGTGAGAGAGTCATCAAGAATACGGACGGAAGATGAAGACATCAATCTGTGAAGCTAACAAAATTGACAGAAATGAGACTAAGGATAAAACTTTACCATCACGCACATCTCCTTGGTGTGGACGCGTATCAACATCAGTATTACCAAAGATTAAAAAAATTGTATACCGATACAATAACATTGAATTTAAATGGTTAAAGTTCACTCAAATACTATGCGGTATCTATATACTAACTGTAACTTTTACATATTCGGGAGCACTAGGTATATTTGGAGGTGCACGTGATCGGAAAACAAATTTATTGTTGATCCAAATAATGATGTAAATACTAGGAATGGAATTATTGAATACAATGTCAATCCTTTATTTGATAGTAACGGTGATGGTGCTACAATTTCTCGTGCAATTGTTGCATCTTCAACAATACAAATGTTGCTATTAGGTCTATCGGTACGTATCAATGCGGCGTCATTCGATTTTGTGTGGGCTTTACCTACATATTCTTTTTGGTCAGGACGTTTTTTGTTCCTCTTCTCATTGCTCATTTTTTACCTTCTTTTCTGATCATTTCATTAGAGATTTAGTGGATATTTTATGTATCCAGCGATTGTGTGCGTATTTTGGACGAAATTCCGTGCAGCACAAGCTTCCATTGATAAGACACCTCTACGTGTACTTTGTAATCAAGATACACATTGATTGCATGTTTATTGTGGATGGGTTATATTTATTGACAGTTGTTTGCATGCAATATTCCATTTAATACGTTGGTCACTTCAAAGAAATCTCAAGAGATTACTATTCAATCATAATTCAGGTATAACAGGATCAATTGTTATTATATCAACATTCATAATTGTTATCCCCATGACAGTATTGAAGAAGCAATTGAAATTTGAAATACGAAAATATGCACACTATTTCTTTTGGACATTTTGCATTGCGATGTCATTTCATGCACCATATCAAGCAATAACTTCAAAAAACAACAACAGGTTTAGATGCCAGAGAAGATGATGATGATGACACCGATAACATTGATGGTGGTGGTGGTGGTCTCGTCAACAACGTCGATACGACGAACGACATCATCACTATTAACGGTGGCGATGGTAACGAGGACAAGAACAAGAACGAGTCACTGCGCGAACAGGCCTAAGGAAAGAAACACAAGAATAGGAATTAGGAATAAGAATAAAGCTAACATTTTTTTTTATGATTAATATTACAAGTAACTCTTCTAGGGATTTCTTTTTATTAAAAAAAATTACAATATTATCATTCCCAATCCCCGTATCCCTTCCTTTTATTTACGTATAGTTGTTTAATTCCCATTTAATCATTCATCTTTGTCGTCCATAGATGAATTTAGACTAGTGTTCAAAGATGTACACTCTGTATCGAAAGACGTATCTGTTTTAATAGAATACCTCTCAATAAAGCTTCGATATTTGCCGACTGCACGAGGTTTTTGATCCACTTCGAGAGGTTTTTGATCCATCGATGCTGTAGAAAAAAAAGACATAATACCCGACTTCTTACTTTTTGTCTTCCTTGCAGCAATCAGTTCCTCTTCAAATTTTTCAAGGTCGTCGGAACGCTGTTGTAGGTAATCTGTCAACTCCACATCTGTCAAAATTGGGGTGGTAACTGTATCATATATTCTTGTTTCTGAATCAGTGAGGGAATAGTTCAATTCGACATCATATTGAAGTCGGAGGTACCAAATATATAAGTGATACCATTCAGGTTCATTATAATGTTCGAATGGTGTACCTTGAATCAGAGGCATCGCAGATAATGGTCGACGGGAAATACGATGCAATTCAGTTTCTAATAAAACATCCTTTTGCCGTTTCATACCATCATCTTGTCTAATCACAATGTTAGCGTAAACATCATCCTTGTCTTCTGGCTGCCCCGCTTTGCCACGTATTTTACACTCAGATGAATTATCCTGCCATTCCTTGTTTTTCGTACATGTTCCATACAGCATGTTGAAACACCATTTGAGCTAAAATTAAATGAAAAATAATGGAATGAATACACCAAAAAAAAAATGAGCACACGTGTGATAGATGGAAGAATGGCTACAATTAACAAGAAAGACGACGTGAACTTACCGTACAACCTCTTCAATAAATGCAATAATATTTTGTTGGTCGTTAAACTGTCTGGTTTTAGCCCAACTAAAGTAATGGTCGCTATCATATAAAACTCGAAATTGTGCCATAGCAACGCTCATTGCTTCCTGTTCGTCACCAGTTTCTTCTAAACAAGCAGCATACGTTGCCTGTACTCCTTCCCAAAGGAATGAACAAGCAATGTGACGGCATTCTCCTGATCCCTGATGCCCACATCCAAGATCGAGAAAACGATGTAGCATTATTTTATCCCTAACCATTCGATTCCTTTTTTGAATCTCCCCACTATCTAATTTTTTAATATCGCCATAAATGGTACGTTCTGTTTTTAATAAAAATGGCAGCCAAACTTCATTTGGATTGTCTTCGCGCCATTCTTTTTGTAATCGTCCTGACCACCAACTCAGACGTCTGTATTCAGTTTCTGTTTCAGGATTACGATTGAATTCATAACTACTATGGTGAACCATGGTTTTATTCTGGATGGCGGTGGAGGAGGAGGAGGAAACAGCAATGGTCTGTGATCGATTATTATGAATAGATTAGATTTAATTTGCTATGATTTGATATCCGAGTAATCAGTACACAGTAACCAGACAAAATTTGATTAGGTCAGGTGTGGTTTTTGAAATGAAGAAATTTCTTTTTTGTTAGAGTTATAACACGAGATGTAGTTTTTATTTTTTTGTTAGCGTTATAACACGAGATGTAGTTTTTATTTTTTTGTTAGCGTTATAACACGAGATGTAGTTTTTATCGAAATAAATGACAAAATGGTGTCAGTGCTTTCATTATTACTTAAGTATTATAGACGTACTGTGACACCATTTTGTGTATATAAAATTTTAAAAAAATTGAACCAAGATAGAACTAAGCTGGGCTATAATATATTGTCTAAGTAAAAGAGGTGCAATGTGGAGTATCGAGTTTGTGATGGTCAAGCTAAGTAAAAGAGGTGCTCACGCAAAATATCAAGAGAAAATGAGTTATTTCCCGATCACGAATCAATCACGAGCCTGATTTGCCATCACCCAAAACGATTTCTTCTTCTCTCTTCTTCTTTATTCTTTCCATTTGACGATGGATGCTACGATGTGTAGAATAGGTTTGATGATGGATGCTACGATGTGTAGAAAAGATCAATGAAAAACGAGAACACTGAAACGAGAACACTGAAAAGTGTAACAGTGACATCAATGAAAGTGAACACTGAAAAGTGTAACAGCTGATGCACAAATTGAATACGGTACGATTGATGATAATGATGGAAGACGACTACGACAAAAACGACGATCATTATCAACCACAGCTAATGGTGGATTCTGTGCATTTATTTTCCCAATACTTATAATTTCATATGGCCTTGATGCATTATATGTGAAGTGTTTTATGTCAGAACGTATCAATACTGTTAATTATAAAGTAATGCAAAGTGGTGTTGAATTGACAATGCCTGTATCTAAACGATTTCAAAATGGACTTATATCCGGTGGATATGGCTATATAATGCTTCCATGGAGTAAGTCATACGTCTTGTACAGATTGTTCTACAGTGAGGGTTGTTCCATTAAACCTAACGTTTTTCTATTCTTCTCTATTTAAATAATATTTCAGTTGACAAGAATCAATGGCATGCTTTTTCATTGTACGAGAATCCACTTGATGCATCAATCCGTCATATGTTCATAGAAAAGAGGGGTGATTGGACAACAAAACTGCACAAGAAAATCAATAGTTGTAGTACCACTTCAAGACCAGTATGGTTATCTGGACCATTTCCGTCCCCATATAACAATGCAATCAATTTCGATAACATGATCCTAGTGGCAAGTGGAATTGGTAAGTAGATATTGAGACTGTGAAATTATTTGTCCTAATGATATCATGTAACTCATCTTCTCTTGTTGCATTGCATTACTCTTTACAGGGATAACACCGGCGTTGAGTGCTATCGAAGCGCATCGTGATTCACGTAGAATCAATTTGATTTGGGTTGTCCGTGACGCTTCAATGTTAGTCTTCTTTTTAGAAAATGCAAAGCTAGATAAAAAAAGGTCTCAATTTAATCTTTTATACCGGCAAAGAATCCTTTACCAGACTCAA